>SJYR01005262.1:12286-25114 GCA_006410655.1 Kobus ellipsiprymnus
TGAACTGAACTGAATAGATGACAACTGAACCGGTTTTATGTACTCTAATCATTTCCTGAAGAAACCACCTTAAATATTCAATATGAATCTGATAAAGTAGATATGAACAATTTTTCCTGTAGAAATTGGTTTGTAAAATCTTTCATAGAAGAGGAAATTACATCATTTATTTGTCATAGAAACCATATGTTTCTTATGTGAATCATACGGTTCATTGTGCATTGTTAAAATTTTTTCTCCTCCCTCCTTCCCTTCATGCCTCTCTTGCTTCCTTTTTGTCTCTTTCTGAAATTCACCAAACCTCTTAAGATTCCTTCAGTTTTACTTGCACTTTGTGTGTATTTGCATTTTTTTGCAGTTTTATCACATGATTACTCATATATTCACCACTGTATTCAAGATGTAATAATTTGTTCACCATAAAAATTCCTTGCTTGTGTACTAAGTCACTTCAGTCCTCTCTGATTCTTTGTGACCCCATCGACTCTAGCACACCAGGCTCCTCTGTCAATGGGATTCTCCAGGCAAGAACACTGGAGTGGGTTGTTCTGCCCTCCTCTTATTCCTTATGTTTCCCTTTTATAATCACATCTACCTCCTCACACATTTCCCCAAACCCTGGGAACTACTAATCTGTTTTCCATCTATATAATTTTCTCAGTTCAAGAATGTTATATAAATGAAATCATATTATATAATCTTTAATCTTTAGAGATTTACTTTTATTTTTCACTCAGAACAAATCCCTTGAGATATCTCAAAGTTCTGTCAAATAACAATCATTCTTTTTTACTGCTCAATAGTATTTCACAGCATGGATGTAACACAGTTTGTTTATCCATTTACTCATTGAAGGACATGAAGTAGTTTACTTCTTGTACTGTTATGAATATAACTGATAAAAACATTGTCATATATATTTTGTGTAAATATAAATTTTTCATTCTCTTAAATAAATGCCTAAGAGTACAATTGCTAAGCCAATTGGTAGTTGTATTTTTACTTTTATAAGAAGCTATGAACTTATTTTATAGAGTGCCTATGCTATCTCACATACCCATTAGAAATGTCTGAATAATCAAATTATCTGCACTCTTGCCATCATTTGGTGTTGTCACTAATTTTATTTTAGCTATTCAGATAGGTTCATGTGTGTAGTTATTCACTTTGTGGTTCTAATTTACATTTCCCTAATAGATAATAATGGAGCTTCTCAGGTGATTCAGTAGTAAAGAACTTACCTACAATGCAGGAGACATAGGTTTTATCTTTGGGTTGGGAAAATACCCTGGAGAAGGAAATGGCAATTCACTCTAGTATTCTTGCCTGGGAAACTGTATGGACAGAAGAGCCTGGTGGGCCACAAACCATGGGTTCACAAAAGAGTTGGAAACTACTAAGCAACTAAACAGTAACAACAGCAGCACAATGGCTAATAATATTTCACATATTTTCAGGTGCTTATTCACCATCTGTATATTCTTTTGGTGGAATACCTCCTTACAGCTTTTTCCCATTGTCTAATTGGCTTATTTTTAATTGTGGAGATTTGACAATGCTTTACATATGCTAGGCATTAACCCATTGCCAGATATGTGGTTTGCAAACATTTCCTCATAGTTGACTCTGTGTAATTTCTATTATTTTGCCTATGTTAAGGTTTCTTTGTGGTTCAGGATAAAGTCTGTTTTATGGATGCTTGAATAAAGAAGGATATTCTGTTATTGTTTGGATAGATAGAATGTTCTATGTATCCTGATTAGATCTTGTTCGATTATGTTGTTCAGATCTTCTCTATTATGTCAGGGGACTTTGGGTCCTATTTTCATCTTACAGTAGGCAGTTACCTAGTTAGATTTAGCACTTAGGTCCTGGTATACTTGTGTGAGTATGGTTTCAATTGCAGTTTAATTCTCTGAGGCTTAGCATTGCTATTTTTGTCTGCGTGTTTTATCAGGTTCAGAAGAAGCTACCAGTGCGTCCTACATCTCCTGCCTAAGGGAACAAGAGGATTTTTCCCAGGGGAAGCATCCTCCTATCTCAAGGTGGGGGAAGGAACAGTCAAGCCACAGGAATGACAAGGCTTCCTGATCTGATATATATTTTCTTGTAAGAGTGTCCCTCTTGCCAGTGCTGCCTGGCCACCTTGTGGCATTAGTTGAAGGCGATAAGTCTCAAGTTGCAGAGGATGAAGGCATTTCCTGATTTTTATGGCAAGATCCCCTAGGTGGTGCTAGTGGTGAAGAACTCACCTGCCAATGCAGGAGACATAAGAGATGTGAGTTCCATCCCTAAATCAGGAAGATCCTGCGTAGGCGGGCATGGCAACCTAGTCCAGTATTCGTGTCTGGAGAATTCCCATGGACAGAGGATCCTGGTGGGCTACCATCCATTGGGTTGCACAGAGTTGGATGCAAGTGAAACAACTTAAATGCACACACATGGCAGGATCCCCTTGGCCATTATTGCTAGTCGGTCAGTACCACCAGGCTGTCTCTTGATAAGTGAGGGATGCACAGCCTCAGGCCCCACAAGTTAGTACTCTCCATTCTTCTTACTGTCTGTGGAGTTCTTGATCGATACCTTTTCCCCTGTATGATCAGTGGAAGATTCAGTTTGATCCAGTCTGCCAGGGAAAGCTTCTATTGCTCGGTTGGGGACTCAGGCCTCAGTTATCTTCTGTTGGCTGTGTGGGGTGGGTGGAAGATGCTCTGCATTGGGCTATTCTGTCACTTATGGGTTCCCAAACCAGTTTCCTTTCCTCATTCTACTTTCCAGAGCTCCTTTGTTGCATTCTTTCCTAGGTTTATCATTGTAATTAGTGAGAAGAAATAGTGCGAAATAAGTTTATACCATCTTTTCTGTCCCAGAAGTTCAATATCAGTTTAACGTGTTTTTGAGTTTGCTTCCAGAGTTTTATTTATTGGCATTGTAATTCTAAAACACTCTGAATGCAAAATATGTCTAACCTCAGAAATACAATGTTCTCAATTTTGTGAAAAAAGCCCATATTAAAAATGAAATTACCTTATAATAAGATATTTTTATTACTTACAGAATTAATGCCCTCTGACTAGGGTCCACAGTGATTCTGTGTATTACCAAATTTTATTCTTTTTAAGATATCATTTTAGTAAGGTTCCGTTATTCACAATTTATGTATCATTAATTATTCTGACTCTTGGAATTATGGTTTGAAAATAGTAAGCAGGCCTTGGGGTGTTGTGAACAGTGTAAACCTACATGAAAATGACTGTAGGAGATGGATTTCCAACTTGAAAATTAAGAGCTTTTGCTAGAAGAAGGTAATTTAAAGCAAGAATAGGCTGTATGAAATGACTACTTCAAGAACTAAAAATAAATTTAAATTAATACAGTTTTGAAGGAACTGGAAAGTATAAGGAAAATAAACATTAACTTTAAAGATAGTTTTTGGCAAAGCAACATTTGGTGGAATGCTTCATGTTTTATATGATTTGGCAAATGGGATAGATATAGCTATCATAAACATGCTTTGAATTATGGGACATGAACCAAAGTGTGTAATTATGTGGCATAAACATGAATTATGCATTATTTTAATGATAGAATGAGAAAACTTGTTCCAACTTCCTTTGCAGATTTGTCTTTTAAATTCATGACTTTAGTGCACATAAAAACTTCAACATTCAATGCTGAATTGTATGTCAGATTATATGGCAAAATTTTGCATTTTAAAATATTCTTTTACTGATATTAAAGTGTTTTTTTAGTTGACATGTTTGTCCAGTTGAACATTAGAATAAGTGTTACCTGTTTACTAAAATTATCTATTTTACCCCATCTGAAAGTACATGGGTTCTTTATTAAGCCACATGATTTTACTAAAATATATAGTGCAATGTCTCAGAATTATATAAAACTTCTGTTAAAATATGATTTCCATTGGGAGAAAACCTGAGGAAGCATGACTAAGATATATTTTTTGAATAGGTTAAGGAAACTTCATGGTGGTACAAGTCCTTGAGTTCAATCCCTGCTCAGAGAACTATCCTACAATCTACACAGATCAGGGGAAAAAAAAAAAAGTTTGAAACTTGAAATGTCGGCAGTAAATGCTTATTAAAGAGTTATCAAAACATTAGCATATTTATATTAGTTTTGAAACAAGTAAAACATAATATACTAGGCTAAACCTAAAATAAGACATAAACATATAATTATGTGCTTTTTGACCATCTGCATGTCTTCTTTAGATAAATATCTAGATCTTCCACCATTTTTTTCATTTTAAACAATATTCAAGTTTGTTAAACAAACTTTGAAAAGCTTTCAGTTCAGTTCAATCGCTCAGTTGTGTCCGACTCTTTGCGACCCCATGAATCGCAGCACGCCAGGCCTCCCTGTCCATCACCATCTCCCGGAGTTCACCCAGACTCACATCCATCAAGTAGGTGATGCCATCCAGCCATCCCATCCTCTGTCGTCCCCTTTTCCTCCTGCCCCCAATCCCTCCCAGCATCAGAGTCTTTTCCAATGAGTCAACTCTTCTCATGAGGTGGCCAAAAAATTGGAGTTTCAGCTTTAGCATCATTTCTTCCAAAGAACACCCAGGGCTGATCTGCTTTAGAACAGACTGGTTGGACCTCCTTGCAGTCCAAGGGACTCTCAAGAGTCTTCTCCAAAACCACAGTTCAAAAGCATCAGTTCTTCGGTGCTCAGCTTTTTTCAAGTCTAACTCTCACATCCATACATGACCACAGGAAAAACCATAGCCTTGACTAGATCAACTGCACTGGAAGAAGCACAAGCTGGAATCAAGATTGATGGGAGAAATATCAATAACTTCAGATATGCAGATGACACCATTCTTATGGCAGAAAGTGAAGAGAAACTAAAAAGCCTCTTGCTGTTAAGTAGCTTCAGTCATGTCCGACTCTGTGCAACCCCAGAGACGGCAGCCCACCAGGCTCCCCTTTATCTAGGATTCTCCAGGCAAGAACACTGGAGTGGGTTGCCATTTCCTTCTCCAAAAAGCCTCTTGTTGAGAGTGAAAAAGTTGGCTTAAAGCTCAACATTCAGAAAATGAAGATCACGGCATCTGGTCCCATCACTTCGTGGAAAATAGATGGGGAAACAGCATCAGACTTTATTTTGGGGGGGCTCCAAAATCACTGCAGATGGTGACTGAAGCCATGAAATTAAAAGACGCTTACTCCTTGGAAGAAAAGTTATGACCAACATAGATAGCATATTGAAAAGCAGAGACATTACTTTGCCAACAAAATGTTTAACTTTCACCAATTTCAAGGTTTGTTAATCCCAATTTTGCATATAACTGAACTTTCAATTCTATCGTCACCTGCTAGATTGATTCCACTCTGGATTCTGAGGTGTCAGTTTCTTCCTGAAAATTTTTCTTTGCTTCTTCTAACATGTCTTGTGTTTCTTTTTGAGAATTCTAATGAAAACAACAACAATCTGATAAAGTATTGTTAAGCACTGATAAGGTATCTGATAAACACTCTTCTTCTGCAAACATTATGCCCTCAGAAACATCTTCTAAATTTTGGAGTACTTTTTTTTGTTTTGTTTTGTTTCAATTTCTTCCTTTACTTCTGTCATTCTGTTTGTATCTCATGCAGATTTGTTTATCTTTCGTTGATCTTCAAAAGTAGCACTGACATCTTCTGCAGCTACCTTCTTCATGGTGACTGCCATCTTGCCCCTCCCTCCCTTAATTTTTTTGATTAAGTTTTTGTTTTTTCTGATATTGAGCTGCATGAGTTTTATGTATTTTGTAGAGGTTAATCCCTTGTCAGTTGCTTCATTTGCAAATATTTTCTCCCATTTTGAAGGTTGTTTTTTCTATTCTAAACATTGTATTTTCATTTTGTTTATGATGTCCTTTGCTGTGAAAAAGCTTTTAGGTCTAATTAGGCCCCATTTGTTTATTTATATTTATTTATTTATTTCCATTACTCTAGGAGGTAGATCATAAAATATCTTGCTGTAATTTATGTCAAAGAATGTTTTTCCTATGTCTTGCTCTGTTTTATAGCCTCTGATCTTACATTTAGGTCTTTAATCCATTTTTATTTTGTTTTTGTGTATGGTACTAGGGAGTGTTCTAATCTCATCCTTTTACATGTAGCTGTCCAGTTTTTCCAGCACCATTGAAGAGATTGTCTTTTCTCCATTGTTTATTCTTGCCACCTTTGTTATAGATTAGGTGTGGGTTTATCTCTAGGTTTTCTGTCCTGTTCCATTGATCTATGTTTCTGGTTTGTGTGTGTGTGTGTATGTGTGTAAGTGTGTGCATGTGAGCACATGCAACTGAAAGTACCATACTGTTTTGATGACTGTAAATTCATAGTATAGTCTGAAGTCAGGGAGTTTGATTCCTCCAGCTCCATTTTTCCTTTATCAAGATTGCTTTGGCTATGTGGAGTTTGTGTGTTTACAAATTTTGTATTTATACAAATTATAAAATGTTTTGTTCTAATTCTATGAAAAATGCCATTTATAATTGGATAGAGATTGCATTGAATCTGTAGATTGCTTTGGGTAGTACAGTAATTTTTGTAATATTGATGCTTCCAATCAGAGAACATGGTATATCTCTCCATCTTCTTGTGCCATCTTTTATTTCTTTCATCAGTATCTTGTAGTTTTTGAGTATAAGTATTTTGTCTCCTTAAGTAGGTTTATTCTTAGGTTTTTTTATTCTTTTTAATTAGATGGTAAATGAGACTGTTTCTTTAATTTCTCTTTCTGATCTTCTATTTTTAGTGTCTAGGAATGCAAGAGATTTCTGTGCATTAATTTTGTATTTTGCAACTTTACCAAATTCATTGATGAGCTCTAGTAGTTTTAGGGTAGCATCTTTAGGATTTTCTATGTATAGTATTCTATGGGGTCACACAGAATTGGACACGACTGAAGCGACTTAGCAGCAGCGTGTAGAGTATCATATAATCTACAAACAGTGATAGTTTTACTTCATCATTCCTAATATTGATTCTTTTCAAACATAAAACATATAGACATTAAGCAATAAATAGCAAAACAAAGTGTATTTGGATACAAAATTGTATATATACGTGTGTATATGTGTATATATATATATATGCAAACACATTTGTGTTTATGTTCACATCTGTTTATATATGTAATTAAACATGTATCTTTCATTCTTTTTATGGTTGAATAATACTCCATTATATGTATGTGGGGATATATATATTAATATATACATATATGTATCATATCTGTCTCTTATACACATCTAGATGTGTATAAGAGACAGCATTAGCATATATACATATATGTATCATATCTTCTATAGTGGGCTAGTGTCTTTTGGTGCATTTTTTTTTAAATTATGAAGTCCAATTTTCTTTTTCTTTTGTTGCCTATATTTTTGATGTCACATCTAAGAAGTCACTGTCAAATCCAATTTTGTGAAGCTTTTATCCTATGTTTTCTACTAAGAGTTTTTAAATTTTTTATCTTGTATTTAAGCCTAGATTTTAAATTAAATTAATTTTGTCAATTAATTTTGTATGTGGTGTTAGGTAAGATACATCTTTACTCTTTTGAATGTCAACTCCAGTTTTCCTAGTACTTTTTATTGAAAAGAGTGAAAACCTGTTATTTTCCCATTGAATAGTCTTGACACTCTTGTCAAAAATTATTTGACCATATATGTGAGAGTGTAGAGAAATGGAAATCAAAGCTAAAATGAAATACCACCTCACACACATTAGGATAGCAACCAAAAAACAAAAGCAACAAGTGTTGTCAAGGATATGAAGAAATTGTAATCCTTTTGCACTGTTGGTAGTAATATAATATGCTGTGGAAACAGCTTGGAAATTACTCAAAAAATTAAAAATTGAGTTACCTCATGATCCAGCAATTGTATATTTGGATATATCCAAAATAACTGAAAGTAGGATTTTGAAGAATTATTTGTACTCCATGTTCATAGCACCATTATTACATTGCTAAAACATGAAATCGACCCATGTGCCCATCAAAGGATAAGCAGATAAGCAACATGTGGTATATGCATTGTTACTCAGTCACTAAGTTTTGTCCAACTCTGCCACCTTATGAACTGCAAATGCCAGGCTTGTCTGTCCGACACTACTTCCCTGAGTTTTCTCAAGCTCATATCCATTGAGTCACTGATACCACACAACCATCTCATCCTCTGTTGCCTCTTTCTCCCCTTGCCCTCAATTTTTTCCAGCATCAAGGTCTTTTCCAATGAGTCACCTCTTTGCATCAGGTGGCTAAAATATTGGAACTTTTTAATATCTTCTGTTATGTCCTTGCTGTTTTTATACTGATTGTGCCTATCCTTGTATGAAATGTTCCCTTGGTATCTCCAATTTTCTTATTAAAGAGATCTCTACTGTTTCCCATTCTATTGTTTTCCTCTATTTCTTTGCATTGATCACTGAAGAAGACTTTCTTATCTCTCCTTGGTACTCTCTGGAATTCTGCGTTCAGTTGTGGGTATATCTTTTCCTTTCTCCTTTGCCTTTCACTCCTCTTCTTTCCTCTATTTGTAAGGCCTTTTAGACAACCCCTTTGCCTTCTTGCATTTCTTTTTCTTGGGGTCATTGCCTCCTATACAATGTTATAAACCTCTGTCTATAATTCTTCAAGCACTATGTCTACCAGATCTAGTCCCTTGAATCTATTAATCACCTCCACTGTATAATTATAAGGGATTTGATGTAGATCTTACCTGAAAGGTCTAGTTATTTTCCCTCCTTTTTTCAATTTGAGCCTGAATTTTGCAGTAAAGGGCTAATGATCTGAGTCACAGCTAGTCACAGGTCTTGTTTTTGCTGACTGTAGAGAGCTTCCCCATCTCAGGCTGCAAAGAATATAATCAGTTTGATTTAGATATTGACCATCTGGTGATGTCCATACATAGAATCATCCCTTGTGTTGTTACCAGAGGGTGACCAGTGTGTTGTCTTGGCAAAACTCTGTTAGCCTTTGCCCTGCTTCATTTTGTACTCCAAGGCCAAACTTGCCTTGTTATTCCAGGTTTCTCTTGACTTCTTACTTTTGCATATATTGCATATACATACAATAGTATATTCTCCTTAAAAAGAAAACTGCAATATATTACAACATTGATAATTCTTGAGGATATATGTTAAATGAAATAAGCCAACCACAAAAACTAAATACTGTATGACTCCACTTATATGAGGTATTCAATTAAATCATAAAGACAGAAAGTATAACTGGTTGCCAGGGGCTGAAGGCAGTGAAGACTGAGTTATTGTTTGACACGCATTGTTTCAGATGTACAAGAAGAAAAGAATTAAGAGGATGGATGGTGGTGATGGCTGCAAAAAAGTGAATGTATTTAATATCACTGAATTTTATGCTTCAAAATGGTTAAGATGATAAATTTTATGTTTTGTGTAATTTAACACAGTTTTGAAAATAATTAATTTACACCAATAAGGTGTATACTGATTTTAAAGAATGCAAATTTCTCTCTCATGAATCAATTGAATTTGAATTTTTGATTCTTGCAGTTCTCAGAAGGTAAACTTCTTCTGCTACCATTACTAATTTTCTAACATGTCCAACATGTCCAATAGTGAGTGTCCATGTTATGTATGCAAATAACTCATATGCATATACAAATCGATGCATTAAAGGAGTAATTGCAAATCTAAATACCCATTGCATGTGAAAATATGTCATTTACATATGCAGCTTAAATATCTTTTTGTAATCCCGATGCTGCTAATGTGTGAGTATTTGTTGTTGTGTTGAAGTTTGCTCATTTTTTTTTTTTTTTGCTGTTCTTTAACAGACTTCTCTACAATTAATATAGCAGTATTCTCTTGTACTTTTGCTAACTCACTCTATTTTCTATTATTTCATCTATGAGTTCAATGTCATCAATGTACCTTGTGTTATAAGCATATTAGTACAGAATCAAGACATCTGAATCACAATCCAAATCCTGTTAATGCATCTGTACATGGTCTTTCTTCTTAAAATTCATGTTTTTCCCCTCTTGAATTAAATGTTGCCTACTAACTGGGGAAAATATTTTTACTAGATGAACATAATTTAATGAATTTCACCTCTCACCTCTGCAGTTGCTCTCTTTGGATGCCTTTGTTCTGCTAATCTTCCAGAAGGAAAATGTGAATCCTCTAGCCTTGCCACAGCTCCACTTACACACTATTCCCTCAGGCCCCAAACAAGACAATTTTCATTAAAGCCATTATTTTCTACCACAATTTCATTCATGTATGCAACAAATACTTTTTGAGTGCCTACTCCATAAATTCTTCTAGGTGCTATTAATACATCTGTGAACAAAACAAAGATGCCTGCTACCTTCTAGTGGAGAAGACAGTGAGTAGACAATAAACATTTAAATAATTGTGTAGTATACTAGAGAGTATTGAGTGCTTAGGAAAAAATAAAAATTGAAGCAGGTTGAGTAGGATTAGCAGAATTAAGGTTGAGGGAGAGAGGTAGATAACATAAGAATGAACAGGGAAAGCCAATTTTGAAGATGATAATTAAGGAAAATTGAAGAAATTCAGGCAAGAAGATATATAAGGGAAAGCATTCTGAGGAAGACCCAACATTGGGGAAAGTGACTAACATGAAGCCCGTATGACAGATAGAGAATGAATATGCAGAAGAGTAATAGGATGTGTTTTTTAAGAGGTGAGCTACTGTCTCCTTCCTTTGCTTGGTCTTGGTCACAAAAGTCTTTGAAAGGCATGCATCATTAAGCTTACTATGCCCCATTCTTTTTCTTCTCATCTCACCTGTAACTGTTTCACCCAAGCCTCCTTCTCAACTACCCTACAGAAACTGCTTCTGCCAAGTTAAGCTATGACCTCTACATTGATAAAGCCAAAGGTTAGTTCTAACTCAGTTCTCATCTAACATGAATGATCAACTTCATTTGACAGTTGCTTTTTCCTTCCTCCTTCAGTCCCTTTCCTTATTCACTGTGCTTCCTCCTACCTAACTGGGCTTTCCTTCTCATCACCTTTGCTGTAATATCACTTTAAAATTTATTATTTTTTTAAATGTTTATTTTTACCTTATTTTACTTTACAATACTGTATTGATTTTGCCATACATTGACATGAATCCTCCACGGATTCATGAGTTCCCAATCCTGAACCCCCCTCCCACTTCCCACCCCATATCATCTCTCTGGATCATCCCCCGTGCACCAGCCCCAAGCAAAGCAGACCAGTGGGTCTGAGGGTGGGAACTGATAGGAAAGGGACACAAGTCAGTCTTTGGGTGTGATGAAAATGATTTATATCTTGCTTATAGTGGAGATTTATGTTTATATATTTGTAACAAGTCATCAAAATACATGCCCTGAAGTGGGAGTACTTTACTGCATTGACATTCTATGTCTGTAAGGAGCATTATTAAAAAAAATAAAAAAATAAAGTGTCACTATAAAACTTGGAAAGAGATCCACATTTGTAGAGCATCATCAATTATTGAGAAATACAACTTGCAAAGCATCAGAGAAAAAATGTTACCGTACAGAGTGCTTGGTTTCTTATATTATGTATTGGTATGGGAAATAGATGGGGAAGCAGTGGAAACAGTGTCAGACTTTATTTTGGGGGGATCCAAAATCACTGCAGATGGTGACTGCAGCCGTGAAATTAAAAGACGCTTACTCCTTGGAAGAAAAGTTATGACCAACCTAGATAGCGTATTCAAAAGCAGAGACATTACTTTGCCGACTAAGGTCCGTCTAGTCAAGGCTATGGTTTTACCAGTAGTCATGTATGGATGTGAGAGGTGGACTGTGAAGAAGGCTGAGCACTGAAGAATTGATGCTTTTGAACTGTGGTGTTGGAGAAGACTCTTGAGAGTCCCTTGGACTGCAAGGAGATCCAACCAGTCCATTCTGAAGGAGATCAGCCCTGGGATTTCTTTGGAAGGAATGATGCTAAAGCTGAAATTCCAGTACTTTGGCCACCTGATGTGAAGAGTTGACTCATTGGAAAAGACTCTGATGCTGGGAGGGACTGGGGGCAGGAGGAGAAGGGGACGGCAGAGGATGAGATGGCTGGATGGCATCACGGATTCAATGGCTGTGAGTCTGAGTGAACTCCGGGTGTTGGTGATGGACAAGGAGGCCTGGCATGCTGCGATTCATGGGGTCGCCAAGAGTCAGACATGACTGAGCGACTGAACTGAACTGAACTGATACACACATATATATATAAATTTGGTCATATGTATATTACTCATATATCTAGAATAGAAAAGATCCTACTAATTCATACATGTATAAGTATTAAACATTATTAGTTTTCAATGGAATAATACAAACTAGAACTTCAGTTACACACACCTAATGGAATGGCTAAATTTTTTAAAAAGAAAACTAGATAATATCAAGTGTTGGTGAGAATATGGAGAATGGGTCCTCTCCTACATTATTGGTGGGAATATAAATAATTGTTTACCAGTGTTCAGAATATGGGTTACTTTGTTGGGGGGGGGCGGATAACAGCTTAACCATAGTATTAATTTATTTATTATTTTCATTGTTCACATTAGAGATGTTCACTGTGAAAATCACCAAGCTGGATAGTTGCAATTTGTATAGTTCTCTGTATGTAATAGTTTAATAAAAAATTATGGCAGATTAGAGGTTAAAAAAAATGCCCCTGATATATATCATTAAACTACCTTCTGAAAAGAAAAGATGAGTTACAACTAGCAATATATAATCTTCTATCAGTTTACAAGGTATTATTGTTTTTAAAAGTTACTAATTATAAATGGAATAGTAAC
>SJYR01005263.1:0-17529 GCA_006410655.1 Kobus ellipsiprymnus
GCACAGCGCCCCCAGGGAAAGCCCTCGGGAGGAGCACCAGATGCCCACAAGCTCCCGGCCATCCCTCCCGGGCGGACATGAGACGCCGGGAGTGACACCAGGAGGGAGGGGAGGCTGCATCCAGTCGCCACGGTGTGCGTCTCCACGTGCCACGTCCCACGCGCCCCCAAGGCCCTCCAAGCCCCGAAGACCAGGCAGCCTGGGTGCTGGAGACGGAGGCCCGGGGCTAAGGGCCGCTGCGAGCCCCACGCCTCCCCTCTGGACTGTGGAGGCCACACGGAGACCCCCAGTGACCTGGAGGAGGGTCCCCTCGGGCCATCACTGCCAGGCCCCATCACCTTCGGCAGCATCGTGACCACCTCCAGCCCGGAGGCCGCGTGGGCAGCCTTCCCGAGGCTCTGCCGTCTCTGCAGGCACGGCCAGTGCTCAGCCCTCCACCCGTCCGTTCACTCAGACCCTGACCACCTGCTCATGGGATCCGGCGGCAGCTGCGTCACCGGGAAAACCTCTGCGGGGCGGGGGAGTGACACCTGACCGGCTGCGGGAAACAGCTGTGGGGCCGCAGGGGCCAGGGGGAGGGAGAGGAGCTTGAAGCAGATCAGTTCCTTTCTGTCTTGTAGTTCACTTTTCCCAAACTTGTGAAACGAATCCTGCTCAGGGCAGATTGGGGGAGGAATCAGACCTCACGTGCAGTGTGTGCAAAGCTCGTCGGCAGGAAGCCCACGCGTGCCCCGAGGTGAAGACACGGGCAAGCCTCGCCCCCTCGCTTCCTGCCGGGCTTCACGACATCCCTGCCTCGCTCTTCTCTGTCCCTTTATCTTGAGCGCTCACTCGGCCGGGTCTTGATTTCTCATCAGTGGCCTCTGGCCCTTGTGTCCCGGGACGCACCCCTCTGAGCTGAGTCCTTCCTGGCGTCTGGGGCCGGGTGGGCTCCACTGTGCAAACACCTCACACGCTGTTCACGCTGCCCTGAGTGTTACATTTGGGTTGTTTCCAGGTTTGTTTTTTTTTTTGCTTTATAAATAATACAGCTGTGGACATTCCCTGAAAACCCCCACGTCCTCGGCTTGGGGATTTCTCCGGGGCTGATGACGGGCGGAAGGGCTGTCCGGGGTGTGCTCACTGGGCTTTCCCAAGATACTGGTGCCAAGTAACCCCTGCCCGGCAGGGCATGTGGGTTCCTGCGCCCTCTCAGCCGCTGGTCCGCTCACTTCTTAAATGTTTGCCAAGCTGCTGGGTGAGTCAGGATCTCGCATTGTGATCTTCGCTCGCGTTTCCTGACTCCTAACGAGGTCCGATCATCTGGGCTCCTCCTGCCCAGCCGCTGGCTGCCACTTCGGGCCAAGCACGCAGTTCCGCTGACTCCTGTTCCCGTTGCTGCTCCGTAGCCCGGCCTCCTTTTTTGGCTGAATGTACATAGGTCTCCTCCCACTCTGTGCTTTTTCTCTTCACTCCTTTTATGGGGCCTTTCGGTGAGACAAAATTTCTTAATTGGGTTAGAACTGGTCAGTCTTTGCCTTTCCAGCTATTGTTTTGTAAATTGTATGTGAAGTCCACCCACAGACAGAAGCTGCAAAGATGTCTCTCAGTATCCTCTAGGAATTTGTCTACCAGGGTCGTGTGAAACAGATCCTCGGCCCCCTCGTAACTCGGGGTTCATCTCTGTGTTCAGTGACCACTGGTCTCTGCAATCTTGGGGGCGAGGTCAGCTCTGCGGCCACCCCCTGTGGACCTGGGAAGGATGTCTGATGCTGGGTCGCTCAGCGCCTTCCTGGTGAGGTCGGGTGGTGGTCTCCAGCTCCGTGAGTGCAGAACCAGAGGCCGGCCGCCCCTGTCCGGCTGCGTGCCTGGCCTGTCTGTGGGCTCGCTGCTCTGCCCCACCGATCTGCTCTGCTCCTGCGGCGGTGCCACCGGGCCATGGAGATGAAGCCACACTCAGCTAGCTGTCAAAGCCAGCCTGTCCCTTGTCCTTCAGGGAGGCTTGGCTGTTCTCGGCTCTTTGCGTCTCAGCACAGATTTTTGAATCGATTTGCAATGACCCACCAAAAATCAAAGGAGAGGTTTAGGCTGGATCACACAGAACCCGCGGACCCTCCGGGGAGACCGCCTCTCGGCTCATGGCTGCAGCGCCCCGTCACTCTGCTTGCTCAGGCCTCGTGCGCCTCTCGGTTTCTGCAGATCAGGTTCCTCTGTAAGAATCCCACGCACCTTCTGTCTTTCTTTTGCATTTCATACATGAGGTGCTTTCTGAATCTCAGTTTGTCACTGGCCTCTAGAGAAGCAGCTACGCTTTACATGTTGGCTTTGAATGTAGCAAACTTCCTGGGTCTCTTATCAATTTGGAAACTTTATCTCCTTGCTCCTGCACGTTCTCCACACATGATCGCGTCTTCTGAGAGCAGAGGTTTTCTATTCTCCTGGCCGATCCTTAGGCCTCTCATGTATTTTCACACCCTGCAGCTTTGGTGGGGCCTCCATTCAGATGCTGCTGAGTGAAACGGGAAGAAGGAAACTCCACCTCCTTCCCAGGCTCGGAGTGAAAGCTATAAGGTTTCTTATGCATACAGTTAAGGTTAAGGAAGTTTCCTCTATCCCTAATGGAAGCGTTTGGGGGGATGGGTACTGAACTGTACCAGACATTTTTCTTCATCTGTTGATGTGATCTTCCTCTTATGTCTATTGAGACGGAAGACTGTACTGATCGGTCCTGTAGTATTAAACCACTACTTTATTTCTGGGATAAACACAACTTGATCACAGTGTATTATCCCATTGCTCCGTTGATTTTTTCAGGGCCTGTGATCTTTTCTTGGACTGCTCCTCACAAGTTTTATTGTCGAGAGTCTAATCACTGCTGAAAGTGAGTTAAGGGTGTTTCCTTCTTTGCTGTGTTTGGAAGAGTTGAGTGGCTTATTTGTTTCCTGAATATTTTTGCTAAAAATCACCAGTGAAGGCGTTTGAAGCTGTAATTTCCTAAGTAAAAGAACTTTTGATCTTAAATGCTTGGGAGTAATAAATGAAGGTTCTCAAATATTGCTGGTGAGGGTGCAAACTGATAGCAGTGCTTTGGATAACAGCTCAGGAGACAATCACACCGTGAGACCAGCTCCCAAGCACACACGTCTCCCCAGACAAGCGTGAGCCACGCCTGCTTTACCCTGAGAGCCGGAGCTAGAAACCGCCCACTGAGCCATCCACGGGCTGTGGTTCATCCCCGCGATGGACTCATGCCCCAGCGGCGTGGACACACGGCAGACTCGCAGCGCGAGTGGGTGTCACAGGCATGGAGCGGGGTGACGGGAGCAGACGCCGCGCTGTCTCCCACAGGGGCTCAGGAGGGGACGCCCACGGGGCCGGGCCTGGGGCAGGCGTCAGGGGCCACCCACTGGTCCCCCTGGCCCGTGATCCTCCCAGAGCACCAGCCTGGAAGCCAGAACTGTGGTCACTCAGAGGCAGCGGTCCTGGGCGACGCTCCTGGCAGCTCTTGGGGGGTCTGGAAACACGAACGTCCCTGGAAATTCAGCAGTGGGGACTTCACACTGATCCACTTTGCATCGTCTCCTCTTGAGGGAGTGGACACCAGGGCTGCTCTGGGTTGTCCCTGGGCTGCCCCTCAGCATGGGAAAGAGGCACTCTTGGCCTCATCTCATGGGTGGGCAGGGACATCAAGGCTCAGAGAGGAAGGGCTGCCCAGGGCAGGGGTCAGGCTGGACACCAAGGTGGGGGACGTGGGTCTTGCAACCCACAGTCAGACCAGAGCCTCTTGGGCAAGACCCCCAGGCATAGAGACCCTGGCATCTGGGCCTGCAGAAAGGGAGCCTCTGGTCAGGCCCAGGGGCCACCTGTGGGCTCCCCACCCAGCCCCTTCTCTGTGTGTCCAGCAGAGCTTTGCCTCGTCCCCCAGCAGGCTCATGGGTGGGCTGCAGCCAGCACCCTGGACATCACCGGAGGCCAGGACGGGCAGAAGGGCCCGTCGGCCCCCAGCAGACTCCTGCCGCAGCCTCGGACAGCTCTGAGAACATCCAGACCGGGGCACCTCCCCAGCCTCTGCGGCTGCATCTGGGGCCTCTGTGCACACCTGTGGCTCAGGGTCCAGATTCTCCCAGCACCACTTGTCCTGGGCCAGCTGGGCCTCACTTTCATGCACCCACTCAGAGATCTGGTTGTTTGTTCAATGGGGACGCAGTTTCAGGATCCACAGGCACCTCCTCCTGCAAACTGTGAGCCCGGATTCACCCCAGGGAGCACCCTGAAATCCTCTCCCTTTTCTGAGGGCGACGCTGGTCCCCTGCACACTTGGGGCTGTGGCTGGGACGTGTCCTCCCAGAGAGCAGAGGCAGGATGGTGGTGGAGGGGCAGGCACTGGGGAGGGGGACATTCCTTGACAAGAGCAGGCACGCGGCTCTGTGGAATTCCGGACGCGGCTCCAGCACAAGCCCGGTCTTGTGGGGACAGGCGCCCCCCTGGGGCTGACACCCTCACTGGGCGGCAGGTGGCCTCTCAGAGCTGGGGGATCAGCCCTGAGGCCAGGGAGACTGATGGCATTCCTGGGGGCCCGCCCTGCGCCCCGCTCGGACACAGGCCCGGACCCGGGGGCCAGCCTGCGAGCCTCGCGGAGCCGCAGGCCGCGGCGAGATGAGCCGGCCCTGGCTCCGGGCCGTGGAGATAAGATGCCCGCACAAGCAAGGGCACAAAGGCTGCTCTCACGGCTGCGCCAGCTGCGCGCCAAGCCCTCAGCGGGCACTTTATGGCCTGTTATCTGCTCTGCACCCCACAACAGCCCTGCCAGGTGGGATTTTTGTTCCCATTAAACAGATAAGGATACAGGGTTCCAAGAGGCATGGGGGTGGCCAAGGTCACGAAGGTTATAAAGTGGCTGTGCCTGGATCCCACCCGGGCCCACTGGGACAGAAGCCCGCCCCGCTTTCTAGAGTAATAAGCAGACCTCGGGTTCTGAAGCACACATTCTGGAAAGCGGAGCTGCTTCCGGGGAAGGAGCAGGGGTAGACACACCTCACCTCCTCCCTCTGAGCCGCCCACAGGCCGCCGCCTGCAGAGGCAGGAGCCCCCGTGGGGTGGAGGCCCCGGGTGCTGTGCGCTCCAAGGGAGGCAGGCAGGGTGAGCTGGGTGAGCCCTTGTCTGCGCTCCCAGGACCCCCATCGCCGACCAGCAGGATGTGGAGATTTGTTAGACGACCCGGCCTCTGATGCCAGGCCAGCTGAGAGCTGGGACCCACAAGATGCACAGAATCCAGGCAAGTGACAGGGCCCAGGGCAGCAGCGCCTTCATCTCCAGCAGGAGGGCCTTCATCTCCAGCAGGAGGGCCTTCCCGAACACAGCGCCACCCAGGAGGGTGCTGCTCTGCAGCCTGGGCACCTGCCGCAGTCCCCAGGCTGCGGCGGGGAAACAGTCCAGAACAGACCCAGAGGAGCAGTCCAGAAAGGGGGGCGGGGAGGAGACCAGGTCAGGAAACTCCTCGGATGTCGGGACAGACCACCACCGTGATGCCGCCCAGGCACCGCGGAGAATGGGCAGGCGGGAAAGAAAGACCCGTAGGAATAAGGACCCGACCGTAAAACAGAAGATCTGGGGACAAGGTTGAAGAAATCGCCCAGAAAGTAAAGCCGAAGGACAAAGTGGTACAGAGTTGGAGAGAAAGATCTGAGAACCACAGACAACCAGAGGGCCCCAGACGGGGTTAGAGACCGAGAGTGCACTGAGGCCTGGCGGGGAGCCGCCACGGAGCCCGGGGCGGAGGGCCAGGGAGGACCCCACAGCAGGGGCGCCACTCGACGGTCCCCACGTGCCCCAACCACGTGGGGCCTGTGCGTCCTCAGAACTAACTGTGCCTCGCGGTTTTGGGGTGAAGTCATTGCAGCTGGGCCCCCACGGCAGCCACACCGCTCAGCACATGAGCAGCCAGGATGGGCCAGCCTCGCCTGGTGTGACCCTCGCAGACAATCTCACGCAGCCACACGCAGCCACACGCGGCCACATGCGGCCACACGTGGCGGGGCCCTGCCATCGAGGGTGGCACACCCAGCCCTGCCCTCCCTCTGCCAGCCGTGGGCCTCCCTTCTGCCAGCTGTGGCCTTCCGCTCCGCGCGCTGTGGCCCCTCAGCCATCCTCTGGTGGGCTTGTAACCTGTGTCGGCATTTCTGCTCTTCCCAGAGTTATGCAGGGATTGTCCCAGCCCCTGTGTGAGCATCGGAGTGACCCGAGGCCCAGGGAACACACCCTCGATGGAAACCGGACTGCCCTCCAGGAGGATGGGCCCTGCTCGCGATCCCCACGCGGGTGCGAGAGGGCAGCTCTGGGCCAGCTTACCAGCCAAATGTCCACAGTCTCCTCAGAGGCTCAGTCCAGAAGGCGCCACTCCCCAGAAAGGGGGCGGGTGTGAGTGCCCGGACCCCCGGTGTGGGCCTCCCCTCTCCCGGGACCCACAGGCGCCGCCCTCGCCCCTCCCGTGCCACTCGTCCCTTTTGGTCACTGGTGTGTGGCCGCTCCTGCTTCGGCTGGGACACTAACTCTGCCAAGCACACCCGCGCCGTCCTACCCTCCGAGTTCTGACTCCCACACACAAGTTCTAAAAGTTCAGGTGGTCAGACCTGTGAGTCCCCTCTGTGGCTGCTGGGCTGCTTGGCTCATAAAACAGGCCGGGTGCCAAGGAGCTTCAGGCCTGAGGCCTTTTCTCAGCCAGCGGCAGGGCAGGAGCTGGTCAGTGCAGGCCGGCCCTGCCCTCCTGTGTCCAGCATGGGAGGGGAGCACCAGCCTCCTCCCCCAGTGCCATTCCCTGAACCCTGGCCACCTGGGCGTCTGCCCTTAGCGTGTGAGGAGAACATCCCAGTTCGGGCCCAAGTTGCTGGTTCGATTCCAGGAGGAATGCGAACCTGAGAAGACAATAGGTGACCTCCGTTGCCTCGCTTCCTGGAAGACCCTGGGCAAGCCGCAGCGGCTCAGAGGGTAATCAGGGCACGGAGGGCATGGCCCACCCTCGCGCCCAGGTGATGAGCCCGGTGCCCCTCGGGGGGGTGGGCAGGAGCAGGCCCCACAGCCCCGCCCCTTGGGCTGGCCCAGACGACACCTGGCGGGGATGCACTGCAGGCCGCCTCCAGCCCACTAACTCCGGGGCGGGGGGTGTGGCTCTCACTGCCCTTCACAGAAAAGATTGCTAAGGGACCCAGCCGCTGGGCGACTGGGAGCCAAGGCCAGATTTGACCTTGGGGGAACAGATGGGCCACGCCGGCCGGCAGCCCCGATGCTTCCCTGTCCAGGGTGTCGGCCGAGAGCCAGCAGGGGCTCCGCTCTCCCGTGGAGGCCCCGGGGGCCCTGGGCCTGCAGCCCGAACTCTCCCGCTCCTCGGCTCCCCTTGGGGTCTGTGTGTCCACACCACCCACATGGGGAGGGCAACCCCGGAATCTGTGTCTGTCTCGTCCTGCGGGAGCACTGAGCAGAGTCCTGAGCCTCGGGTTCCACGCACACGGGCGCTGCCTCACGGTGACCTTGGGCTGAGGGGCCCCTCCCTCAGCTCCTCCCATCCTGAGGCCCCCTATCTGTCTCGTCCTGCGGGAGCGCTGAGCAGAGTCCTGAGCCTCGGGTTCCACGCACACGGGCGCTGCCTCACGGTGACCTTGGGCTGAGGGGCCCCTCCCTCAGCTCCTCCCATCCTGAGGCCCCCTGGGGCGTCTCAGGACCACGTCAGCTCCTGCAAGGAGGGCGCCTCTGAGATTGCCCCAGCTTGTGGGTTTGGGGACAGTGTCCCGAGGGCCTGGGTGCATGTGTGGTGTGGGCGTGTGCACGTGTGTGCGGATGTCTCCATCCGTGTGTGTTTACACACGCACGTGTGGAGGACACGCACTCAGCTCACCAGCTCCCAGCAGCCCTGACTTACAACTAGGTGAATCTCTCTCTCCCTGTAGGTTCATTTGTCTGGAGACCAGCTGAGCAGCTGAAGAGCAGCCTACATGCCCCACCCTCAGAGAGAAAGTTTCTGCCCCAAGAAGGTGGAAGTTTTCCTTTTTTTCCTTGTTTGTCCAGAGACATCCACTGCACAACATTTTACTTTTGAGAAACCTCACAGTGGCCAGCGCCGCAAATTCAAGGGAGCAAGAGGTGGGGATGGGAGAGCAGCTTCAAGTTTTAGGGAGACTTCTCTCCATCACTGAGATTTTCTGGTCCAGGACTTGGGCCCTCCCTTGTGTGGGATTGAGGGGTCCTGAGAGCAGGTGCATCCCTGCCAGCCGCAGCCACTGGGGCCCCCCAGAAGGCCGTGGGTGCGGAGTTCCCACATTTGCCCCATCGTGGGCGCAGTCTGTACTCCCACCCTCCTTGTCTTCCCACGCCGCTGACCCGCTCCCCGCCCCCCGGGGCTGCTCATGTAGGCTGAGAGGGTGTGTCCAGAAGGACATCCGGGCAGGTGGACCCCCGGATGGGCGTCAGCTCCTGCGGGGAGCAAGCCTGGAGCCTCTGCGCCTTTCGCCAACGTGAGACCCCACCCAGCCCCCTGCAGAGCCCAAGGGGCATCTCTGGGCTGAGGGCCAAGAAGCCACAGCACCCTGCCTACAGCTGGCCCACGCCCCCTCCACAGCCCCCAGCTGGGGCTCAGCCCAGACCCCAGAGAACTTTCTCAACCCAGCAAACCCCCCAGCCCCCATCTCCATCAGCTTTTTAATGGTTAACTAGAGTAATAACAACAGACGATAATGTGGTTTTGATCCCTTATCAGTGTCCCAGAGGCCCATGAAGGCTGCGAACACGCCACTCGGAGACCCAGCCCGACCACCCTTTCATGTGCAGCCAAGCGGCTCAAAAAGGGAGAGAGCTTTCCCAAACCAAACACCCTTTGCCAGTGCAAATTTTGCAGTAAAAATAGAACAGGAAATTCCTAATCTGCTGTTTCATGTGTGACAAGCGGTTTTGTGGCAGGACAGGGGCCCAGGAGCACTGTCCCTGCATCCGAGGCCTGGCCGCCTTCCCTGAGCGAGCGCGTGTGTCCCTGAGGGCTTTGTGCTTTGCAGGTGGCTGACGCAGCTTTACGGAGGAGAGACCCCAGGCTGGCCCGCGGCCCCGCTGTTCTGACCTGCGTCTGGCACCGTGGACACTCCAGCCCCCAGCCTTGAGTTGGACCCCCAGGGCCTCGCTCCCCACAACCAGGCTCCCCCTGACGGCACTCCAGCACTGCAGACGGGCAAGCTGGACGCGGGGCCGGGGACCCCAAGATCCACCTGCTGCCGGTGGGGAAACCCCGGGGAGACGGGGACTCAGAGAGCTCAGCGGGGGCACTTTTACGGGGACACCTGCTCTCCCGTCGAGCTCTCCGAGTCTTACCGGCGAGGGTGCATTTTCCCTCCAGTTCTTGAGAAAGCACAAGTCCAGGAATGGTGAATATGCTTTACTGGGGAAAAAAGTGTTCAGAAAAATAGTTCCCACCAGTAGTTTCTGAGTTTCAGTGGCCTGGCCTCCTGTGTCTACAGGCACAAAGGCAGGCCCGAGTGAGTGGGTGAACGGAGCAGTGAACAGCACTCTCCTCTGGGAACACGGGGACCGGCCAGGGAGCGCCCACTTTCGGCGTCTGGGGGCTGCAAGCACCGTCTGGTCCCTTTAGGGTGGGTTCCAGGGCCCCAGGGCCCGCCTGGAGTTGGAGCAGCCCCAGGGCCCGCACGCCCCTTTCCTCGAGGAAAGCAAGGACCCTCTCTGGGTCCGGCTCCTTCCCATTCTGCTGAACGTCCGCACGCTCCCCCCGGTCACAGCAAGGTGTCTGAGGACCCCATGCAGAGCCCAGTGGTCCCCTCCAGCCCTCCAGGTCTGCCTGGGCCAGGAGCTGGGACCCGCAAGTGGGAACAGGGCCTTGGTCCCCGCCCTTGGGGGCCTCAGGATCTGGGGAGAGAGGAAGGCGTGGAAACCTCACCAGACTCAGAGTCAGGGTGTCTCTTCCAGCCTTGATCCCAGCCCATGAAGGTCGGCCGAAGGGCAAATAGCCGTCAGCCCAGGGCCATCAGGGGCCCCTCGAGGGGGAAGGAGGAGACGCGGCTCTTCCAGAGAGGCCGCTGCAGGGACCTGGGTGTGTGCCGTCGACGGCATGGGGCCGCGGCCGTGGGGAGGCGGGCACCCCTCTACAGAGCAGGCTGCTGGCGGGGTCTCTGCACTTAGCGTGCCCACTGGAGCTCCTTGCTCTGGGGAGAGGATGGGGCGGCCGCCCTCCAGCTAGGACACGCCCTGGAGTGAGTAAAGGGTGGGAGTGAGCCCTGCACGCCATGGCGGCCGTCTACAGGCAGTCTCGTGGCCCCATCCCCGGTCCTGCTCCCTCCAGAGAAGAAGCCCACACACGGAGTTTGCAGGGAGGCCCGCAGGGCAGAAACCCGCAAAGGCACCCACCCGTGTCTGCGCTGACTCCAGCCAGGCTGCTGGAGCCCACAAGGCTCCCGGTGGCCCTGGAGACGCCGCAAGGGCCCCAGTGTTGCCGCAGAGCCTCCAGGAAGAAACCCAGTGAGACAGGCCCCCAGCTCTGTGGCTGGTCTGCTGCGGCCAGCTGCCCCCCACCAGTTGCATGACCCCAGAGGCCCTCACCAATCTGACCCTCGACATCCAGACCCCAAGGTCTGTTTCTCTGCAAGGGGGTGGTTCCCACCCTCTGGGCAGTAAGATCCGAGTGCAGGGGGTCGGGACCCCAGGGCCTGGGGGAGAGTTGCCCGCTCTTGAGGGACGGGACCTTCAAAACCCACGGGGAGGGGGCAGCAGGGCGCAGGGAGGCTCAGAGTCTCAGGAAAGCCCCGGGTGGGCAGCTCCTGGGGAGGCCCCAGCGCTGGAGGGAGGCGCCTGGGAAAGGACTGTCTCTGGCACCCAGGCTGAATGTCCACCCTAGTGCGAGCCCAGGCCACGGCCTCCTTCTGGGGCCGTGGGAAACACCACTGGGTGCGGGAGACGCAGCCCCCCAGATGGGGCCTCAGGACAGGCCAGCTTGGAGGGGCGCAGGGCCCTGCGGGGAGGCGGGGGCAACTCCTGGAGTCGTGTTCTGATTCCCGCCCCTCCTTCCCTGGGTTCGCCTCCTCAGGACTCTTCCCAGGGCGGGAGCATTTCAAAGGGTCTCAGAGGTCAAAGAGGAGCTCGCCAGGCAGAGAGGCGGGAGGGTGGCCAGCGTGGGAACCGGCGCTCTGCCCCAGGAGAGACTGCTGCAGGCCAGGAGGGGGCGCGTGGCTCTGGAACGCCCGGGAGGGGGCTCCGCCCTGAGGGAGGCTGGCTGGTGTCTGCTGGAGGACAGGGGGAGCCGAGGGGTGCAGGCCCTTACCCCCAGCACCCCCACACCCCCCGACCGCAGTCGGCTCAGCGGCAGCTGGGAGGAAGGACGGAAGCTGCGGGCAGGCGGCAGCTTGTTGCTCCTGGAGGGCGGCGCCCGCCAGGCCTGCCCCGCCCCGCGCGGGCCGGGACCCGCCGCTCAGCCCGCCACCCCACCGCCCCTTCTCTGGACGCTCTCCACTGTCTCCTGCCGCAAGCTGGGCGCAGGCCTCTGGGACAAGGGGTCCAGGAGCTGGCACTTAGGTTGAGGTCTCAGGTCTGCCGGTAACCAGCCCAATGCTTGGCCTGCAGGGGCGGACAGACAGGTCTGCAGCTGGGAGGGCCTGGGACATGATGCTTGGACACAAGGGAACAACCAGACCATGAGAGGACGTGAAGTCCAGCTCTCCCAGGAAGAATGGGAGGCCAGCAGCATGGGGACCAGGGCCACTTCCTGTATCTAAGCCTCAGTGCCCTTGTCTGAGCAATGGGCCAATAGCCTGTGACAAGGCTCACCTTATCAGAGATGCTGGACACCGGTGTTCCCTGAGGACATCCTGTGTGGGTGGATGAATGGATAGATGGATGGATGGAAGAATAGGTGATGGGTGAGGATAGATGGATGGATGGGTGAGTAGGTGATGGGTGTGTGGAGGGTGGGTGGAGGGTGGGAAGACAGATGGGCAGAAGGTGGGTACATGGATGACTTGGTGCAGCAGAACTTCAGAAAATGTCGAGACAGGCCCGGCTGGAGACCGTCACTGGCTCAGGAGTGTTTCCTGCGTGCCTGCTGCGTGTCCGTGGGGACCAGAGGCTCCATGAGGAACAGAGCCAGGCCTTGCGGAGGGGGCTCTGTGTCAAGCACCCCGTCTTCCGCTGATAATGACAACACTGGTGCTCAGTGGGGCTGGAGGCAGCCGTGGCGCCCTCGGTACCAGGGCCGGCACCGAGGCCCGCAGAGGCGAGGCCGTGGGCAGACAGGCCGGGCTGTGGAAGGAGAGTCAGCGCAGCGCCCTTCAGCCCAGCCGAGGACGCCCGTGAGTGGCCCTGGGGGCCCGGCCCTGGCTCCTTTCTGTGTCCCCCTCGTGCCGGGCTCTGGTCGGCTCTGGGGTGCTGGTGACATCTGTGACGCTCGCTGGCTGTCAGGGGCCTTCTCCCAGTGGCGTGTGGAATTGGTGAGGGGGACCCAGAGGCCGGCCTCCGGGGGCTCTCGGAGGGCCGCCCTCGCCTGAGGCCCCCGCGGGTTCCCCTGGACCCTCCCTCTCTCGGGGCCTCTGCCCCCGTGGCTTCAGCTGCCGGTGGCCCGGCCTTAAACGCGGCCCTAGCAGCCCTTCCAGTTCCTGCGTCCGAGTCCAGAGGCCTGTTCCCATTGCCCCGCGCCCCTGGAGGCCTGGCTGTAGGCCATGGGTCTACAGGTGACCCCTGAGCGGAGAGTCCTTGGGCTGGCTCTTCCCTGGGTCAGGCACAGCCTGAGTGGAGTTCCAGACCTGAAGCCATCCATGTCAGGGAAAAACACTCTGCCCCCAGAGTCAGGGCCATGGAAAGGGCAATAGGCAGCAACACAAGCGGCTGCCTGCACACCAGTCCTGCAGTGAGGATAAAAGGACAAAGTTCCTGCTCATCAGCTCTGCAGTGGAGGATAAAAGGACAAAGTTCCTTAAAAACACACACCGTCAAGACTCACCAGTCCTGCAGTGAGGATAAAAGGACAAAGTTCCTGCTCATCAGCTCTGCAGTGGAGGATAAAAAGACAAAGTTCCTTAAAAACACACACCGTCAAGACTCAACCAAGATGAAGCAGAAACTTTGAATGGTCCTATAACCAGGGACCACCATGGAGGCTCAGACGGTAAGGCATCTGTCTACAATGTGGGAGACCTGGGTTCGATCCCTGGGTCTGGCAGATACCCTGGAGAAGGCAATGCCAATCCACTCCAGTACTATTGCCTGGAAAATCCCATGGACAGAGGAGCCTGGTAGGCTACAGTCCATGGGGTAGCAAAGAGTCAGACACAACTGAGTGACTTCACTTCACTTTATAACCAGGGAAGAAATTGTGTTGATAATTTAGAATTTCCTTAAAAAAAAAAAAAAATGAATCTCCCAGACCCATGGCTTTGCTAAAGAATTCTACCAAAAATTTGCAGAAGGAACGATACCCATTTTATGCAATTTCTTCCAGAACATAGGCAGGAACAGTTCCCAGCCCACTCCATGAAGCTGGCCTGATCCTGATAGCAAAACAAGATGAAGACAATGCGGAAAAGAAATAAAACCCACCACTGACCAATGTCTCTCACGAACTTAGGTCCAAAAATCCTCCATAAAATAAAAGCAAGTTGAATCCAACAATGCGTAAAAAGATTTAGACACCAAAACCCGGTGGGATCTGTTCCAAGTTTGCGAGTCTATTCAATGTAGAAAAACCTAGAATGTAATTCACTCCATCAGCAAGGTGAAAAAGAAACAGGACGTCCTGATATCAGTTGGTGCAGAAAATGCCTTTGACCAAATGCCACACCATTCATAACAAACAGAAACCCAGGTAGACCGGGGCTGGGGTGGATTTCTTCAGCTGGAAAACAAGACAGGATTTTTTCTCAAGGATGGAGATGACCACACACAGCTGGAAACTTTATCATCTGCTTCTCGTTAGTAAACAAACAAGCAGTTCTCATGTTTGAGCACCTATATGCTCCAGTGTCATCTGGGGCATTTAATATAAACGTGTCCCGGGAGGGAAACACTCCGGATTTGCAGGAGAGGAAGCTGACGCTTACTCCTCGGGAGGAAAGTCATGACCAACCTAGACAGCATATTGAAAAGCAGAGACATTACTTTGCCAACAAAGGTCCGTCTAGTCAAGGCTACGGTTTTTCCAGTGGTCATGTATGGATGTGAGAGTTGGACTGTGAAGAAAGCTGAGCGCCGAACAATTGATGCTTTTGAACTGTGGTGTTGGAGAAGACTCTCGAGAGTCCCTTGGACTGCAAGGAGATCCAACCAGGCCATTCTGAAGGAGATCAGCCCTGGGATTTCTTTGGAAGGAATGATGCTAAAGCTGAAACTCCAGTACTTTGGCAACCTCATGCGAAGAGTTGACTCATTGGAAAAGACTCCGATGCTGGGAAGGATTGGGGGCAGGAGGAGAAGGGGACGACAGAGGATGAGATGGCTGGACGGCATCACGGACTCGATGGACATGAGTCTGAGTGAAGTCCGGGAGTTGGTGATGGACAGGGAGGCCTGGCGTGCTGCGATTCATGGGGTCGCAAAGAGTCGGACACGACTGAGCCACTGAACTGAACTGAACTGAAGCTGACGCGCTGAGAGGCATGCATCCCCGGGCCCACACCAACTCAGGAGGGGTCCACACTCCGTTCCCGGCGGTCTGCGCAGCCCTGGGCCCTGGGAGACTCGGGCGGTCCCCACTTCTGCTCACTTGGCCTTGGCTCCCGATGCCGGAGCCAGGGCTGAGCCTGCCCCGGAGCTCCTCCTGGGAGCACTCAGGCCCTGTGATGGGAACCGGGAGGCCCTGGCCGGAAGCAGAGGGGCGGACGGGCTGGGCTCCTGGCAGCTGGGGCGTCCAACTGTCTGTGGGCACACTGGTGGCGGGGAAGCCGCGTCACAGGGCCGCGGCCGTCCTCTGCCCGCCGGCTCCTCTGGGCGGAGAGCTCCTCGCTCACACGCGCGCCGTGTCTCGGTGACGGGTGAGGGGAGGGAGGATGCGGCGCCGGTGAGGACACCCCACGAATGGCCCTGGGCGAGCCATCTGCGGCTGTTCTTCCAGGCGTGCTGGTCCACGCTGGCCTCAAAGGGCCCCTGTAGCCACTGACTTCCTTTCCCGTGGGCATCTGGGGGCTGAGGCTTCCGGACGGCTGGGCCCGGAGGCAAGGGGCAAGTGTCCCGCAGCCTCAGCTCTGAGCACATCGTGTGGACGGGTCGGTTCCAGACGACGGAAGAGGAGCCTTGGGGCTCATCCCCTCCCCCCTGCCCTCCTACCTTCAAGCCAAGAGTCCACTCCCCACGATGGTAGCCGGAGGGTCTGCCTGACACAGAGCCAGGGGAGGGGCACAGGGGTAGAGGCCGGGGTGCAGGGGGAGACGGGGGGTGCTCACCTGACCTCCAGGGGCCCAGGCGAGTCTGCCTGAGGCTGCCGCCGGGCCCTGCGCTCCACACGGGGCCCGCCCTCATCCAGCCAAGGAGGACCCGGCGACTGCAGGGTCTGACCCCAGCTCGGCGCCCAGAGCCAGCCCCCAGAAAGCCTCGGGCCTGGAGGTGGGAAGAAGGGCTGCAGCCCCGGCTTTCCGGGGACCGTCCTCCCCTCTCAGCCAGCCTGCCCCCAAGGACCCCTGCTCGCTGCCCCCACCTCCGCAAGGAGTGGACGGAGACCAGGGCGGTCATCAGAAATGGCCGGCGTTGTTGCTGGGGCCGTCCTCTCTCAAAAGCCCTGGCTGCAGGGTGGGGACTCTGACTCCTTCACCTCCGTGTCGCCCAGAAGGCGACAGCTTGTCCACCACACTCCCCTCCCAGCTGCCTGGTCCCACTGTTTGGAGGGTTCAGAAGGGCCCTGGGGCTCAGACGGGGGCCTTTGCCCCTTCAAGACCCTCGTCCCAGGCCCCTGTTTAAGAGTGACCCGCACCAGGGGGCTGGAGCCGAGGCCGCTGGGTGCTGGCGAGGATCTCGTGCAGCAGAAAGGGCGTCGGCGCGGCTGGCTCGGGGGCCAGGGCCTTGGGGTGCTCGCCGCACAGAGGCGGTGCCGGGGGCACGCCTGTCCCTCGGGCTTGGAGCTGAGGCCCGCGTCCCTTCACTCGCGTGCTGGCTTCTCAGCCGGGGGGCTCAGTGGCACAGGCCCCAAGACCCTGCCCACGGTCACCGCCCACACCCGGCCCAGCTCCTTCCCACCCTGCGGATGCCCCTGCACGCTGGCACAGGAGGGCACCCGCCTGACCCTGGCTCACTGCGGCAGCCCAGGCTCGGACACGGCCCTGCCATCCTGGATGACAGATGTGAGGCGGGGGAGACGGTCCCCACGGGGTCACAGGCGCCGGGCTTCAGGCAGGGAAGACGCACCCCGAGCCCCGAGCCTGTGGATCTGCCCCATCTGCAGCCCACCACCTCTCAGAGCCCTGCAGGGCCGCTGTGCCAGCCTTCACTCTCTGTGGGCCTGCCAAGGTCCCGTCCACCTGGGGCTTTGCCCGGAGAGCCCTGCCCCCTCCCGCTCTCAGGAGCCCCCAGAGCACCTCTGTCCTCGGCACCGATGCGCCTGGGGCCGCGTGGCTCAGCCTCTGCCTGTGGGTTTTGTGCCTGCGGCCCCCCGCCCCGGGTCCTGCAGGGACAGTCTCCCCTTGGCTGCCCTGTAAACTTGATGATAAACTCAGGACTCCCAGTAAGTGTTGCCAGGCACACGGATGCACAGCTGGTGGGCCACAGGGAACGCCATGGTCTGACCGGCGTTTCTGAAAGAAGTCCTGCAGGAAGGAAAGCACAGAGACGGCAGCGAGGTCAGAAGCAGCTGAGGGCCCAGGGTGGGGGTCGGGGGCGAGCGCGGGGGTCCTCAGGGCAGTGAAGTCAGTGCACAAAGACCTCATGGTGCGCCCGTCAGAGCTCCAGGAGCGTGAGACAGCGAGAGCTGCGGGTGACCGCAAGCCGCACTTGGTGCTAGCAAGGCGATGCTGACTCGACGGCGAGGATGCACGCGGGGTGAGAGCGACGTCCGGGGACGGTGTGTGTCTGGTGGGAGTTTACACGGGGACCCACTGTTCTTTCTGCTCAATTTCCTGTAGACGTAAAGCTGCTCTAAAAAATGAAGTCTGCCAATTTTTAAAAAATCTCTCAGAAAGCCCAGCGAGACAACTCTGCACCCACAGATGGTCACAGCGACGCAGACGGCGGCAGACATCGGTGCTGACACAGACAACGTGCACTCTGGCCGCCTGGCGAGGGCGCTGGCCGGGCCCGGGGAGACTGGTCCCCACAGACGCGTGTGCAGGCGTGTACACATACGTGTCCAGGCGTGCGCCCACCACACCAGAAACAGCCCAGCACCCAGGAGGTGCACATGCGTCGTGGCTCTTTCCTACAGCACAGACTGTGGTGAGGGCCCGAGCCAGGTGCGGCCGCACTGCGAAGGGCAGACGGCCAAGACCGAGGGCGGCAGGAGCTTCCTGCAGCACGGGGGGGGCCCGCCAGGGTCACCCCCGCGGCAGCCCCACAGTCGGCCCCCAAGGAGGCACCTGGGACCGGCTGCTCCGGCAC
>SJYR01005263.1:23079-39385 GCA_006410655.1 Kobus ellipsiprymnus
TGGTAAAACAGGCTCCATTCTTGACTAGGGTACCCTTTCCTGCTTTGGGTAGTTTTCTCACATGCAACTTCTTGACTACTCAAGGACTCTGAAAGCTTCTGGAGTTTCCGTCCACGCAGCTCTGTGTGCTGAGAACTCCGGTCGCCTCGGTCTCCTCCGCGTCTCTGCTCTGCTAACTGGCTCCCGCCGCTCCCCTCTGCTGCAGAGCGGGAAGCCTTACAGGCTGACGCGCGCTTCTCTGGAAGAAACGAACCAGAGGGGCTTCTGGGCGCAGGTCACGTTTCTCGACCTCGTGCTGGCTCCTCGTGTGGGCTCGTTTTGTTCGGGAAAACAAAAAGGGGAAGAAGGAAACAGACAGAACTGTGCACTTAGGATGCCTGTGCTCTGTGTGCTGGTGAGTCTGGTAAAGAATCCACAAAATTTAAAGAGCTGATCTCACCTCCGAAACAGGGAGCGTTTATGTCCATGCCCTCCCCACTCACGGTCACACCTCTGGGCTGCAGCCCAGGACCTCCAATCCGGCCGGCCACCTACCTGGGCCCCCTTGGTGGGCAAGTGAGCGCCTGCCCAGGGACGAGGTGCGTCTGGGGGACGCCCAGGTCAGCTCCCACCTCCCCTCTGCTTGTCTTCCTTGGCCTTTTGGTCTGAACCACACGTGCCCCCGACAGAGGGGGCCACGCCCCTCCGGGGCTGTGCCTTCTCCGCCCCAGCATCTGGCCCCCTGTCTGCACCCGCCCCCTCTGTGAAGGCGGACTCAGACTTCTTTTAAGTCTGAACACCCCCCTTGCCCCGGGTCTGGGGAGCGCCAGGACCCAAGGTGGGGCTAGAACCAGCTGTCTGAGTTTCTGGATCCCAGCAGGAAGGGAGGCGCGCGGGTGGACACCAGCTGGTGTTTTGACAGACTCAGGCCCACAGCTTCAGGGGGTGGGGTGTCGGGGCAGCTGGGCCCACAGCCAGGCCCCCCCACCCTGCAAGCCCCTGGGCTTTGAGCTGCCCTCCCCCACTCTCCCTCCCACCTCCAGACCACCCTGGTACTCACCCAACCTGCCCACCCAACGGTCGGTGGGGGTGTTGGCTTTCACGCGGCTGGCCGTGGGCCTGACCCTTCTCCCTTAAGAAAATCCAGCACCCACCTCCCTCTGATAACACCTAACGTTCTCCCCAAAGGGTCTTCATAAGAGCAGGCAGCAAAGGCCTGCTTTGAATATCAAGGTTTCCCAAAGATCAAAAAAAAAAAGAGCAAAAGAATGGTATTTTGGAAACAACTAATATGCCAACTAATTAAGTGTCTGATCCTAACAAGCTCCTCAAGGAGGAAAGGGTCCTGAGCCATCCTCAGCAAGTCAGTTACTGAGAGATTCTCACACCAAACACACAGGCAGCAAAAGCAAACCCGACAAACGGCCACATCAAGCTTTTAAACCCTGCGCAGCGAAGAGTGGAAACTGCACAGTGAGGAAGGCGTGCAATCGCACATCTGATGAGGGGCAACAACCAGAACTTACGGAAACTCCTACCCCTCAGCAACAAAATCAAACAACCTGACTGAAAAAATAGAGTAGGCAACGGATTTGAATAGATGTTTCTCCAGAGACGGTGGACAAATCGCCCACAAGCGAGGAGATGGTCAGCATCACCGACCCTCACAGAACTGCGCGCCAAAACCTGTGCGATCAGGACGGCCAGGGTCAGAGAGCGGTGGGGCACATGAGCAGCTCGGACAAGAATGAGGAGAGACTGGGCCCTCGCGCTGTGGGCGGGACTGCAGACCGGTGCCGCTGCTCTGGAAAGTGGCGTACGCTCCCTCAAAACTTAAAAATAGAACCACCCCATGGTCCGGTAATCACACTCCTGGCTGTAAATCCAAAAGAATTAAAAACAGGATCTCAAAAGTGACCTTTCACACCCATGTTTGTAGCAGCGTGATTGACAGCAAATGAAAAGAGGAAGCAGGGGCTTCCCTGGCGGACGGGCCAGCAGTGAGGATTCCGCGCTTGCTCTGCAGGGGGTGCGGGTTCAGACCCTGGTCTGGAAACCAAGATCCCACGTGCTGCAGGGTACAGCCAAAAAGTTCAAAAAAAGAACAAATCAAATTTTTACTGTATTTAAAAAACTTTGAAAGTAACCCAGGTGTCCCCCAGCGGGCGATGGATGAACACCACGTGGTCCAGCCACGCAACGGGCTGTCACTCGGGCTTGGAAAGGAAGCCTTGACACCTGCTAAGCTCGGGGGGACCTCGAGGCCCTGACACTCACTGACAGGAGCCAGACACAGAGGCGCGAACGCCGCGTGACCCTGCGAGGTTGCTGGAGCGGCGGCCTCACACGGACAGAGGAGGCGGGTGGGGGTCAGTGCCCAGGGGAGGCGGGGGAGGCAGGACTGAGCAGCGCAGAGCCTCGTGCTGGGAAGACGAGGAGGTTCTGGCAGTAGCTGCACGGCAGTGTGGATGTGCCTAACGCCCCTGAGCTGGCCCTGGAAAACGGTCAGGGTGAGGGGCTTGCCTGGCACGCCAGGGGTTAGAATCTGCCTGCCAACGCAGGGAACACAGGTCAATCCCTGGCCCGGGAAGACCCTCGTTCCCCGGAAGCCCATTCGCTGCAATCCTGAGCGCCCACCCACGGCAGCAAGAGAGTGGCCCCCGTCCCCCAGCTGAGGCCCACGCGCAGCCAGAAATAAACAGTCTCTTTTTAAAAAAAGGTTAAGGTGGTAGACGTTAACTGTGTTTTATAACTACAATTAAAACTTTTTCAAAGAGAGAGTTTCTCTTTCTCCCTCATCCTGAAACCTGAATCCCCTGCAAAGGACTGCAGCTGTCATGAAACAAGACTAGAGGATAAGTGGTGACAGGCAGACGGACAGCAGGACAGACAACTAAGACAGACGCTGTCGCCCAGCGTTAGTGCACAGGCCGGTAGTCTCAGGGCCCGAGGCGGCCTTCCGTCCCCGGAAAGCTGAGCGCGCTGGTGGTGCAGAGGGCGCGGGGGTTAAGGAGGGCGGAGGGGAGCCTGTCGCCCGCCAGCGCCAGCGACGCGGGGAGGAGGGGAGCGTCTGCAAGGGAGGGGCTGGGGCAGAGAGGGGGACTGAGCAAGCAGTCGGGGGGGGTTTGGGCCTCGGTGAGGGGGGGAGTATGCAAGTCTGGGCCCCCTGTGGGGAGGCGGAGGCTTGGGCGACCACTGGTGAACCGGCCCAGGGGAAGCCCTGGGCCCCGCTCCAGTCCACGTGGGGCCGGGGCCAGGGAGCCGTCCCCTTCCCTGGACTCCCACTGCCCTGCCCTCACCTGCCTGCAGTCTGCCCACCTGCGCACTGCACAGGGGCTCGTGGGCCTTTCAAGGCCCCGGAGATGAATGTGTTCACCCGGACTAATCCAGGCTCACAGGAGGCCCCGCTCTGGGGAAGGTGGTCGGGGCAGGGCAGCAGAGAGCTCACCTGCAGAAGCGACTGTCTGGGCCCCGCTAATCCTCACAGGCAATTAGGGCCGATCGGGTTTCGTGCCCACTTGGGCCCAGAGTTCCCAGGGCCTGGTGTGCACGGGGGCCTCTGAGGGCCTCCGCAAGGCGCTCTCAGGATTGTGGGGGCGCTCAGCAAAAAGGAGAGGAGACCACGCTGTCCCCCAGGGCCGCCCGCCTCGCCCCAGGGCAGTGATCCGGGATTAGCCCCAGCCCCCAGCCCGCAGCCCCTCCTGCCACCCTGACACTGTCGGCCTACCTGGGGGGTGCAGGGGGCCCCGAGCGAGGACCCCGCATCCCCAGGAGGCGGCGTGCAGACCGCGCAGCTGGGTTCCCTCTCGGCCTCAGCCGGAACGGGAGGGGCCCCTTTTCCTCACCTCGAGGGCCTGACTTAATCCTTGAGAGGCTCTGGTTTGGGATTCTCAGGGCATTGTCTAGAGGGTGAGGGGGTGTCCTGGGGGGCTGGGGGCTGGAAGAGAGGGGGGCATGCCCGCTCAGCCCCTGCCCTTCCCCCAGCACCTCCTGGAGCTTGTGTTTATCTTCCAGAGTCAGAACTTCCAGGCACGATGACTGGTGTGAGTCAGAGAAAGTGCGCCTAGAATTCATCGTGACGGCCTCGAGGAGGCTGGTGGTCAGGGTGGGTGCCCACAGTCTGGTGCCCAGATCACAGACGTCAGGACTGGCTGGTTGGGGACGGGTCATGCCGAGTCAGGTGTGTGTGTGTCTGTGTGTGAGTGTGTGTATGTCTGTGTGCCCTAATGTGTGTGTGTGTCCGTGTGTGTGTGTGTCCATATGCCTGTGTGTGTGTGTCCGTGTGTGAGTGCCCATGTGTGTGTGTCCGTGTGTGTGTGCCCATGTGTGTGTGTCCGTGTGTGTGTGTGTGTGTGCGCCCTAATGTGTATGTGTGTCCATGTGCCCGTGTATGTGTGTGTGCCCCTGTGTCCATGTGTGTGTCCGTGTGCCTGTGTGTGTGTCCGTGTGTGTGTGCCCTAATGTGTGTGTGTCTGTGTGCCCTTGTGTGTGTGTCCGTGTGCCTGTGTGTGTGTCCAGCAGGGGCACCTGTGCCCTCCCACGAAGCCTGGGCCTCAGGAGCCCCTCCAAGCTGGTGACAGGAGTTGCTTTTTCTTGGAAATACTGTTTATGTTAACGAGCCATGGTTTTCTGTGGCTCATTACTATTTTACTGAGCATTGGGCCTTTGGGTTTTGTCTGAAGTGGGGAGATGGCAGTCTCAGAGGAGAGGAAACAGCAAGCAACCCCTCTCCACAAGTGTCACATGGCCCTGGGTGCGTCTCAGTCCCGGCCCTGCCCCGAGCGTCCTCCTGCGCCCCCGCCCCGGGCACGGCGGCCAGCAGGCAGCAGCGAGCCGGCGCGGGAGTCCTGCAGGAATCCCGTCCCAGTTGGCCCGAGGTGACTCCGGTTTGTCCAGGGAGCCTTTGGCTCCATCTGCCTGGAAGCCTGCCCCTCTGCAGCCTGAGCCCAGGCCCGCGGGGGCGGCCAAGAGTGCGCGGGAGAGCTGCCGGCCAGGCACGCGGCCCGGCGAGGCAGGAAGCGACCTCCACGCAGCGGCTCGGGAGCCCGGCCCAGGGCTTGCTCCGGCCTCTGACTTCCTTTCTGCGAGGGCCATGCAGGACCTGCCACCGTGGTTCCCCGACAGGCCTGTGGCATCGGGGTCCTGTGACCACAGCACGCTTCCTCCCGGGGCGGGCGCAGGCCTCTGACCGTCCAGCGTGGCCCCCGGCCCTTTCCGCCTCACATGCCCCATCAGAGGTCAGAGGCCTGGGCTTGCAGCCCCCACCTGCGCACCCCACAGAGCACCCTGCGGGGACCTCCCTCCTGAGGGCCAAGGAGTCCTCCCTGACGGCCTGGCCGCACCAGCCTCGGCAAACGCCCGAGTGCCCGCTGCCCTGTGACCTGGCCTGGTGGGCACACACAGGTGTCCTCGGCCCCGACCGCCTCAGCCCAGCCCTTGCGGGAGACAGGTCTGTGTCATGCTGGGGACGGCAGTGGGGACCCTCGTCTCAGGAGCTATTTCTGAGAGCAGGCTGGGCCCACACACTTCAAAAACGCCTTCCTCCCTATGTGGGTGTCCAAGGGTCAGCCATCACTGTAACCGCAGGATGGAGAACCCGAAAGGCAGAAGTTGCAGGGAGGGCGGGATGGACTGCTGGTGAGATCAGCCCGCCTCCCCGGGTCGGTCAGCCAGGCCACAGCCAGCTCCCTGCCCACCGGGATCTGCTTTGCTGGAAATTTCTCTCCTTTTCTCCCCCAACCAGGAAATGTCCTCCTAGCCTCTCTGCCCTCCCCGGGACCCTATGGACTGACCAGCACCACCTGCAAAGGAGAGGGTGAGACGGGGTCCGCAGGGAAAGACACACACTCCAGCCACACGAAGATGCGTGGGAAGCCGCTTCCGGGCGGGCCGGGGGACATCCTCTCTCTTCGTGGGTCTTTGCTTCTCTTTACACCATCAATTCTCAAATCTCTGGGCTCAGAAACTTTCTACTCTTAAAAGCTTTGAGGACCCCAACAGCTCTTGTTTCATTCTTCTCTGTAATGGAAATTTAAGCTGAGAGCTGCTTTCACGCTCATTCATTTATAAATAACAACAATAAGACCATTACCTGATAATATAACTTTCTGAACAGTTTTCCAGAAAGAAAAAACACACGCCCTGGAGGGCCACGTGGGGTCTCCGCCACCTGGCTGGATGGGCACCGGCGTCCTTGTCTGCACCGCCATCTTGCCATCACTCACGAGTGGCCCTGAAGAGCTCACATCCTTGAGAGGACCGGTCCTCGGCAGCCCTCTTGCCTGGAAGAGCCTCCAGCGCCTTGGGGGCCCCTGGGGCACGCTGGAGAGCTGTGTCTCCCTATCCTCCTCCCCCCTGCACTCAGCTGAAGCTCCCAGATGAGCCTGGCCCGCCCGGCCTGTCCTAAGCCCCCCGGGAGCCTCGCATCTCAGCTGCTCTGCTCTTGCTCCTGCTGGCGGCACACTCCGTCCATATTTCCTTCTGCAAATCCCTAGAAGAGAGAAGCCGTTCGGCACGCTTCTCTTCCTCGAGCTGGAGCCCCAGGCCGCAGTCCTGGTCCGCTTGGGGTTGGGGGCAGCCCTGGAGGGATAGCCCCGCCCTGTGTGTGCAGGGAACATTCACAAGTATTCCTGAGTAAACTCCCGCTGCCAAGAGAAGGCAGTGGCACCCCACTCCAGTACTCTTGCCTGGAAAACCCCATGGACGGAGGAGTCTGGTGGGCCGCAGTCCATGGGGTCGCGAAGAGTCGGACACGACTGAGCGACTTCACTTTCACTTTCACTTTCATGCATTGGAGAAGGAAATGGCAACCCACTCCAGTGTTCTTACCTGGAGAATCCCAGGGACGGGGAGCCAGGTGGGCTGCCGTCTCTGGGGTCGCAGGGTCGGACACGACTGAGCGACGCAGCAGCAGCAGCAGCAGCAGCAGCCAGCAAGCCCAATGTGAGCAAACCCTTGAGGCTGTCCCTCCACCCACCTCACAAGGATGGGGTCAGGGCCCCCTGCACTCAGCTGAATCTCCCAGATGAGCAGCTCTGCGTGCCTGCTTCACCAGGGGCGGCCCCTGGGCACAGGCCTGGGAGGCTCTCGGCCCCTGACCTCCCCCAGGACAGTGTGGGGCCCGCGGGCACCGGGCAGGGGGCAGCGGGCAGACATCCGGCCAGAGCGCCAAGTCAGGGGCCTGTGCGGCGCGGGCTGTCAGCTCTTAGGACAAGGTGGGGGTTGGCGGGGATGGCTGCCCAGCCCTAGGGTGCTGGGCGACGGGCACTGGGGAAGCAGGGAGGCTGGTGAGCCCGCAGTTCTGCTCAGAGCAGGCAGCGCCCAGCACGCAGCACCCAGCCACCCTCACGGGAGACCGAGAGCAGCAGAAACCAGACGGGGGCCCCCAGACTCGGAGGAAGGTGGCGGGCGGAGAGCAAGCCCCTCTCACCCTCGGCGGAGGGTAGGGGCAGCTCACAGCCCAGCCCTCAGACGGGAGCCCAGAAACGTCCCGGGGAGACTGCTGGGTGGAGGGAGTGGGGAGGACAGGCCTGGAGCACCTCCCAGAGGCTGTGAGCACCTCCCAGGGGCTGTGAGAGCCCACAGGCATACACCCGAGCCTGCCTGGACCCTGTGTGGTGGACGGGAGCTGCCCAGAGGCTGGAGGAACTGAGGCCAGGCCGAGCAGGCCATCCACTGCCCTGGGAGGCGGCTGAGAGAGCTAGACTCAGGCTGCAGCCAGCCCTGGCCCTGCCCTCTGCGGCCCATGACTCAGCGTCCCCTCTTGACCCTCCCTGGGGAGGTGGCCGCCTGCTTTCTGCCTGGCCTTGCTCGGTCCACAGACCCCTTTCAACGTGAGCCCTGCTCCCAGCCCACAAGCGCTCCTCAGCTTCATCCCACGCTCACAGGCCCCCGCGGGAGGGCAGGCAAGGGAGGGGCAGGAGAGCACTTTCCCCGTGGTGTTTAAGTCCCGCTTTCCTCAGACGGTCAGAAGCTGAGCCCAGGAAAGGAAGCCGGCTGTGGACGTGTGGAGAGGCGGCCAGCTCACCGCGAGCCGGACGCCCAGCCGCAGCCCCGGGAGCAGGCTGAGCACCGAGGGCCCCGGAGCCCAGCCCCCGGTTCCCGTGGAGAGGAAGGTGTGGGCAGAGGGCTGATAGGGACGCAGCGTGAACAGCACTTGTGCGTGTGAGCGTGTGAGCGTGTGTGTATGAGCATGTGTGTGAATGTGAGCATGTGTGAACATGTGTGTGTGAGCATGTGTGAGTATGTGAGCAAGTGTGAGTGTGAGCATGTGTGTGAGTATGCTTGAGTGTGTGTTCGAGTGTGTGTATGTGAGCGTGTATGAGCATGTGTGTGAATGTGAGCATGTGTGAGCATGCGTGAGTGTGCATGTGTGTCGTGTTTATGTGAGAGCATGTGTGTGTGAATGTGTGCGTGTGTGCGTGTGTGTGAGCATGTATGTGAGCATGTGTGAGTGTATGTGTGTGAGTGTGTGTGTGTGTGTGTGAACATGTGGACATGTGTGAACATGTGTGTGTGAGCATGTGTGAGTGTGTGAGTATATGAGCAAGTGTGAGTGTGAGCATGTGTGAGTATGCTTGAGTGTGTGTGTGTATGTGAGCGTGTGTGTGTATGAGCATGTGTGTGAATGTGAGCATGTGTGTGAGCATGCGTGAGTGTGCATGTGTGTCGTGTTTATGTGAGAGCATGTGTGTGTGAATGTGTGCGTGTGTGCGTGTGTGTGAGCATGTATGTGAGCATGTGTGAGTGTATGTGTGTGAGTGTGTGTGTGTGTGTGTGAACATGTGGACATGTGTGAGTATGTGTGTGAGTGTGTATGTGAGTGTGCTTGAGCATGCGTGACTGTGTGTGTGCATATGTGTGAACAATGACCCCCTAGGCTCCAACCTCATCACTGACAAGGGTCCCTGGAAAGGGGCTGAGATGCTGGGCTTGACCCCTGTTTGCATCCCCAGGGCTTTCATGTGGATGGGAGGCCTTGGAGAGGCCCTGGACACTCTCCAAGGAGCATCTCCTCCCAGGAAGCACCCCTCCCCCAGGGAGCACCTCCTCCCAGGGAGCACCCCCTGCGGAAGAGCCCCTCCCACAGGGACAAGCTCATGCCCAGCAGCAGCAGGGCTGGAGGTGGGGGGGAGGTGGGTCCCAGCCTGTGGGAGGAGCTCAGCTGTGTAGCAGCCCCGGCTCCCTGTGTAACCTCAAGGGGCCACGGGACTTAGAAGCAGGTGTTTGTCTGTGACCCCTGAAAGCACAGGGCTCCTGAATCCCCCCATTCCAACAGCTTGGTAGCAACACATGGCCAGTGGCTGCCGTGGTGGACGGTGCACCCCTGCCCTAGAAAGTTCCTTTGTCTGTTTTGCCCAAAGCCTTTTTAAAGGCTCCCAGTGGGGAACCCCGAGCACCGTGCCAGCTGCCCGCCTCCGTCTGTGGGGCCAGCACAGGACTGGAGCCCAGCGCCTTGTCCCAACAGGGCTGCGCCCCCCCGGTCCCTGCAGGCAGGCCAGGCCAGTGTCTCCAAGGGCCACCACGGCGCCAGGCTGGGCGCCGGCCCCGACAGCAGTGGGGCTAACATGGACCTCACGGCTGCTCCCAATGCTGCTATGCATTTTTCATGGGAGCCAAATGGTTTTCTGAGCATCAGCCTTCCGTAGGGTCTGGTCCTGACGCAGCAGCTACGGGCCTTTGAAGCGTTCCAACGCAGGATTAATAAATCATAGGGCGCACTTCGAAGACACCACTAACGGCTGGAGACTGGGCTCCAGAGCTGTCTGTGCAGAGACGAGGCTGGCCGGGGTTGGGGAAAGGCCCCGCCGCCGCTCCCTTGCCTGCAGGCGGACAAGGCTGTGTGGCCTCCGGGAACGTGTCTGCCTTCTCTGAGCGTGTCCGCCCTGATGGGGAGAGGCTCCCATGGCCCGTGAGGGAGAGTCCCAGCCCTCAACGTTGCCTCCCACGTGGGCCCCCCAGCCTGGACCCCAGGCAGAGGCCCAGGAGGGTGCTCTTTGGGAGTGGCTTCCACTGGAACCCTCGTCAGTCCAGGAGTACAGAGAGACCCCTGCGCCCTGCGTCCAAACGCTGAGCCTCACACACCAGGCTGAGCGGCTGTGAAGCGAGCATCCCTGGAGGCCCTCCCGCAGACAAATCCCGATGTGGCCTGGACCTCAGGTCACGATGCTGGGGTCCCTGGCGAAACGGGGCTGAAGCTTCGCTGCCAGACAGCCCGCGGCTGGATGGCGCGTGGAGGTGGGGCCCTCTGTCTGGACATCTTGCTCCTGGTGACCACGCCCGGCCACCCCCACAGAAAGCCACGCTTGACCACCGCTCGGGCCCAGTGGCCTGGCCGCTCAGCAGAGGGTCGGTGAGAGGGAACCTCCCTTGGCCACTAGGGCAGCCGACGAGAGGGTCTCGGTCCTGGGACGCCAGCCAGGGGTGACATGGGCCTCGGGCGCTTCCCTGAGGGCCTGAGGGAGGTGGTGCCTCGTTACTTGGCTCCCTTGCTTGCCAGCCCTGCAGGGCCTGGGCTCAGCGGGCTGCAGGTCGAGCCGCCGCCTCCTTGAGGCCACCTGAAGCTGGTGCAGTCGCGGGAGCAGTAGCCTGGCGGCCCTATCTTTCCGGATGACTGCCGAAGCCCGCTCAGAGAAGCCAGCGGGGCGCCTCTGACCCCCACCCTCTCCCTGCTGCAGACTGCTTGGCCCTGGGCGGGGGGGTGGGCGGGGAGGCTGCCTGGGACAGATCCCTGGGACCACCAGGGAGCCAGCCTTAGTGGGGAAGGGCGGTTCCTGCAGTGGACAGACAGCCCACGCGGAAGCGGGTAAGCCTGGGCCTGGCTCTCAGGAGCCCCCGCCAGCTGGCAGCCCGGAGGCCTGTGCAGCCGGGGCTCCTGGTGGCGGGCTGTTCAGCTTCTCACTTTCCCAGCCACGGCCCCTGCAGCCGGACGGGGCGGCCAGGCTCTGCCCAGGGCCAGAAAAGTCCCCCAGACACGGGGACCTCTCGGGCCTGCCCTCCCCAGGCTCAGGGACACAGCGTGGTTGCCCCACGAGTCCTCCTGGAGCCTCTAGACCGGGCCAGGAGTGTGCCGAGGAGAGGGACCACGATGGACAGACAGATAGACCGACAGGCAGTGGAGCCACACAGACAGCCCCCACCCGCTCCGTCGGCGGAAAGGACAGCCGACCTCCTGCCCTGGGCACCCCCACGACACCCCGGCCCAGTCCCGGGCACACAGCTGCACCTTCGCAGGAGGAACCCCAGATGCAGGAGCCCGAGGCCCTCAGGGAGGCTCCCACTCAGGCGCTACGACTGGAGCAGGGCCCACTCCCCCACATCGCCAGGTCCCAGCGTCTAGTCCCCCATCCCTTCGTTTAAGCAGATCTCTACCCACACGTCTGCCCCCAAACACTCTGTCATTGCGTGGATGAGGGACCCGTGCTCGGAATGGAACATCAGATGTCGGGGTTTCCAGGGAGGCATCGGTGCAGAGATGAGCAGGTCCAGCCTTGGGGCCCAAGAAACCGGGCCCAGCCTCCCCACCACCGGCCAGAGGTGCTGCCAGCCAGCTGCCCTGCTGGCCCAGGGCCCTGACTCGCTGAAAGTCTCCCGTTACCGCCGCGGCCGTGGTCATCATCCGACGGGCCAGCCCCCACGTCGGCCCTCCACGCTGGCTGGAGGCAGCCTGGATGGTGGGAGCAGCTCGAGCTGAGCAGGGGCCTGGGGCTCCAGGGCCGGGCCTGCAGGCTGGGCCCACCTTCCGGGAGAAAGCCTGGGGCCAGGGACGTGCTGAAGGGAGGTGGGCACCTCACCTGCCGAATCAGGAAAACAAGCTGCAGATGGAGACCCAGCCCGGCCGCTCCGGGGACGCAGGGGGCAGGGGGCCCTGAGGGGCGGCTGCAGGACCCGGGGGCCCCAACGGCCCCGCGCCTGCGGGCGGGTTCAGGGCTCAGCTCCTGATCTCCGTGACACGCTGTTTGTGTAACCTGCACTCTTCTGTTCATGGAGTGATTTTCACCTCCTCCCTGTCAAACAGAAGACAGGCTCTCTCCTTAAGTCGTACCTGGTGAGCCCCCGAAATCGCAGGAGGGGCTGCGCTGATGAAAGCGATTCACAAAGGAGGCTGACGGACGTGTGAGGACGGTGAGCGGAGGCTGCCCGGGTTATCAAAGCAGACGCAGGTGGGCAGGCGAGTGCGGGCGCGTCCCAGGCTCCAGGGTCCAAGGCAGGCCTGCCAGCAGCCCCACGCATCCTGCCCAAGGCCCGGCTGGAGCCGGCTCCCAGAGCGAGTGAGATTCGCCCGTCGGCCCTCAGCTTCACCAGGCCAGATGCCCTGTCCCGGGGTCCTGGCCACACTCCCTGACCGCAAGGGGCAGCCCCTGAGCAGGACACCCCTCCGTGGTGGCCACGTGGTGATGGGACAGACTGAGGCCTCGGGGCGCATAGGCCTAGCCTTGGCAGCTCTGCTCACAGATTTGAACCTCTCTGAGCTCTGCTTTCTCGCCTGTGAGACGGGGACTGAAACCCTTTCAGGACTCCTGCGTGTCCTTGAGGGACCTGGGCTGGCGTCTGGCAGGGAGACGGCTCCGTGGGGAACAGCACGCGTGCTCCGGGCCCAGCGGCCCTCATCCCTAGGCTGGCCCCCGGCACCCGTCCCCAGGACGAGACTCTGCCCCGTGAGTGCGCCCTGTGTCCGGGGTCTCAGGGGCAGTGGGTCGGGGTGGCTCACTGTGTGGCCCAGCCGTAAGTCTTGATGAGCGAGGTGGCTGGGCTTCCCTCCCACAGAGTGGACCCGGTCACCTCGAGCCCGTGGGAGGGGAATGAGTCAGAGTCCGTAAAACGCTCTGCGGAGCAGATGAAAGCGGCTGGGGCGGGGGCTGCCCGGAGACAGAGGCGGTGGCCCTGGGCGCTCTGCCCCATGCCCACACTCAGACCCCAGCGGGGGACCGTGGGCCCGCACGGGAGCCCTGCCCCTCCCCTCTGCCCCGGGCACAGCGGCCCCGGGTCCGGAGGGGCTGGGCCCCGGGGCGGCCGCTGCCGGTCCTGCCCAGGGAGTTGGCCAGGGGGCTCCTGCAAGGCCACCCAAGGACTACGGCCCCAGCAGATGGCGGGTGGCTGGGCGTGGAGGTGTCTGCTTCCTGACGCACCCCAGCCTCCCTGCATTTGGGCGACTTAAACCTCATCACTAGTTAGCTGGGAGATCACCAGCAAGCCCGGCTGTTTCTGCTCGAATTCAGGGCTAGACGCCCTCTCAGGACCCCAGGGCAACCATGCCTGAGGGCAGAAAGGAAGAGCCCTGCCCACCCCGCAGCGTGGCCCCAGTGGAGGGGGCAGGACACAGGGCCGGCCCCCTTGGCCCCCAGGACTCGGAGCAGCTTCCTGGGCCAAGGCTGTCAGGGGAGCGTCCATGCCCTGCCTGACCCGGGGCCCCGGCTCGTCTCAGCACCTGCCCTGCCAGCTCGCCAGCTCGCCTCTCGGGCCAGGCCCTCCTCTGAGACCCAGAACTGACTGACCGGGAAGCAGGGATTCTCATGGTGGGGAGGGGGGAATAGCTGTGCTGGGTCCCAGTTTGGGTAGCAAACAGGAAGCCCACAGGACTCTGAAGGCTCGGTGCCGGCAAGGCAACCTTCCGCTTTAACAGGTCTGACGCGGCTGCGTGCTGAAATGGCAGTACTCTGGGTTGTGGGTGAGTGACGCGGTCACAACCAGGTCTCACCTGTTTGTGTCTGTCACCTGCAAACGCAGACACCAGCAACCCTGGGATAGCAAACGACTCTCTCTGTGGCTCCTGTGCGGCTCTGACCCAGAAAAACCACCCCGTTAGAGTCAGGGCGTGAAGCCTGGGAACGCAGGCGCCCAGTGCAGGAGGCACGGTGAGGTGGACGACGAGCCCCAGGGAGGGTCCCGTCCAGGAAACAGGCGCCACAGGGTGGGCCGCGGGTGCCCTCGGGCAGTGGCGGCCTCGTCTTACTCGGGAGTTTTATCTAAGCTGCAAGATGACAGAGAGGCTGCCCTGAGCCAGCGGAGCCCATTTGCAGGAGCGGCGGCTCCCGTCTCGGGATGGAGGCTCCAGGGGGCCACCGGGACCCTGCCCCTTGAGCCTGCTTCCCAGGGCCCAGGGGCCCAGGGCAGCTTCCCCCAGGGCCTCCTCCGCACAGAAACCCGGAGCCCAGCCTGTCCATCACAGCCAGGCTCCGAGACCAGCTCTGTTGCAAAGGCCACACCCACTTCCGGGGCACACGGGGTGAGAACCACAGCTTCGAGGGGGGCCACCTCCAGCGAGGGGAGACCAGCCTCCTGCGGGGCCACACAGCATCCTGGCTTGCTGAGAAGGGGCTCTTCTCTCCACACAGCTCCCGCTGGATGGAGCCCCAGAGGGATAGGCCCTGCGCAGCGCTGGCTGCAGTCCCCTCGAAAAGGATCCAGCTGGCAGCCCGTCTCCAAAGCTCCTGCACAGGCCGGACTGCTCGGGGGCCGCCTCCCCTAGGCCCAGCGTGCACCCTGCATCAGGGTCAGGCCGCATAGCGGGCGTGGGGGGCCGCACATGTCCCCCAGCACGGCATTCTCGTCTCCTGGCAGGAAACAGAGGCCCGAAAGCAAGAGGCACTCGTCTGAGGCCACGTGGAAGCCAGATCCTGGCAGGTCCGGGAAGCAGGGCTCTCTGTTCCCCTGTTTATTTCCTATTCCCAGGCAGAGAGTGAGAGGGGTTTGCAAAGGCCGTCAGTCTCCTTGGACTGCCACAGCACGCCCTGACGGGCAGCATAAACACCGGAGGTGACTTCTCATGGACCCGGAGGCCAGCTGTCCAAGACCATGGTGCCACCAGGGTGGCATCTGGGGGAGCTTGCTCTGGCTGGTGGATGGCTGACCTCCACGGTCTTCTCACATGGAGGGGAGTGCACCGGTGCCCCTTCCCCTTCTTACAGGGGCACCGGGCCTACTGGGTCAGGGCACCCCATGACCTCATTCAGCCTGATTCCTCCCTGAAGCCTGCGTCCCTGAGTGCAGTCACCCTGGGAGTTAGGACGTCATCCCGTGGCTCTGGGGACATTCAGTGAGTGGCAGAATCAGATGGAACTAGTCCACAGGAAGCTCCTGGGCGTCTGGCATGCCGTGGGGCTGGGCGGGGGCAGGAGAGGAGGCTGGGCTCCCCGGGAACCGCTGGTCCAGGTGCTGACGGCCCCGAGCGCCGGAACCGGCCCATGCCGTCCCCTGCAGGGGCTGCCAGGTCCAACCAGGTGAGGCCCCGGGAGCCTGTGTGGCCGTGGAGAGGGCGGGGTGGGGGGTCCAAGGCTGGCACCGGGCCCTGCGCCCACCACCCCTCAGCTCACACCCCAGACGTCTGCTGTGAGACTGCGTCTGCCAGTCCCCAGAGCGCAGGAGGCTCGGAGGAGGCCCCTGGTTGGCCCGAGTTCGCTGCTGCACCGAGGGGTGATTTGCCCTGGGACTTCCCGACCTGGCCAGGAGCTCCTCCTCCCAGCTCACCGCCCTCCCCGCAGCGTCCCTGCCGCGACTGGGGGTGGACTGTCCGGATCCGCCGGCCAGAGGCCCCTGGCCGCCCACAGTGGCTGTTCCAGGCCGACACTGGAGCCCTGGACTCAGTTCCCCTTTGTCTGCCAAGTCATCCCAGTGGAGGCAAGGAAGCAGCAGAGCCTCGCCTCGGGCCGGGGCCAGGCCCCCGGGAGGTGAAAGGGCATGCTAGGGTGGCCGCCCAGCCACCGCCACCTTCTGAATGAGAACAGACGTGGAGAGACTCTGGGCGACCTGGCCGGCACTCGGCCACCACCACCCTGAGGGAGGTCCTTGTTGAGAAACGCAAGTGGGGAGACAGATCACCTGATTCCGGCCCACAGCTGCCCTTCCCCGCGCCCCAGAGCCTGTTCTGGCCGCAAGATGGAATCTCTCAGGAGCTGGATGAGCTCATCCCTGGAGGAGGCGCACAGCAGGCCATCGATAAATGTCGCTAGCTCTCAGCTCGGTGCCTCCCCTCTGGATTCCGGTGCTCAGAAACTCTGAGACCCCGTGGGAGAGGACCCTCACCCCGCCCCAGCTCCCAGCTGGACAGAGCCCCCTCGAGTGGGGACCCTTTAGTCTTTGTGCTCCTGGAAAACCCCTAGTGAGTGTGAGGCCAGGAGGGGAGCCGGCACAGCCGTGACCCCTGGAGAGCCCTGCCGCGGAGCCTCCCACAGCCACCAGGGCACATCCCACAGGGACCCCACGGCGTTCCCGACCACTGTTTCCCCAGTTTAAAGCCCTGGAATGTCAGCTCCATGAGGGCAGGGCTGCACCTGTCTTGGCTGTGTCGCCTCACCCACGGCCCTGCCCGACCCTGGGGGGCCACGGCAGC
>SJYR01005263.1:40036-50207 GCA_006410655.1 Kobus ellipsiprymnus
GGATGGATGGATGGATGCATGGGGTGGGTGGGTGGGTGGCAGGACACAGGCTAGAGGGATAGAGGTGAAGAGATTGGCAGCCAACAGTAAAAAAGGAGGGCCCACTGATGGGCTTAGTTCAGGAAGCCAAACAAACAAAGGTTACCTGCGATGTGACTCATTTACATAAAACCGTGAGAAACACCAGGCAACCAACCTGGAGAGACAGGAAGTGGAGCTGGGGTGCTGGAGAGGTGCTGGGGGCAGGGTACCAGGGGCACAAGGGAGCTGCGGGGCGACAAGCATGCTCACTGCCCTGATGTTAGTGCTGGTGTGTACTTAAGTCAGGGTTTACCAAAGTATGCATTCCAAATATGTGTACTCAGATCTGAGGAACCTCAATTTTGCCTCAATAACGCTGTTTTAAACAAGAAAGAAAATGAGGCATCAAGGCGGTAGGATACTCAAAAGAAAAAGATTAAACTGGATTATTTCCTTGCACTTGGTACCAGAAGCAAACTGGAACGGTTCAGAGACACAGAGTCAAACAAGGCGAAACCGCCGCGCAGGGGAGCGCCCTGCTGGCGGCCCGGCTCCCGGCCCAGCAAGCCCATGCTCTGCGCGTCTGGGACGCGCTCCGTCCCCGCCGCCTCTCTCGGCTGGCCCCCAGGTCAAGTCCGCCTGCCGGAGGGGTCAGGCGGCCGGAACCTGCGCCGCCCTTGCACGTCCTGTGACTCCATCGCTGCTTCGCAACGAAACCCTTTTGAATAAAAGCGAACAATCCAAAAGGCCTGCAAGAAAGCGCGGGCGCGCTTTCCATGATCTTTTTGTTTAAAAAGAACTTTTCTTTGCAGGGAAATTAGAAATCAGATAAATGACAAAGTGAGAAAATACCTTCCAACTATGTCACGGGCCAAAGGTTACTAGCGCCGATTTTTTGGATAGCTTTACAAATAAAGAAAAAGGCTAGCTCTATAGAAAAACGGGCTAAAGAAATGAAGAGACAGCAGAGAAGGACATCATATGGAAATGTGCTCAAAAACAGCAGGTAGGAAAACTTTAAACTAAAGCTGTTGTGTCGTTAGAATGTGAATATTAGAGAAAAATGACTTAGGGGGCATTTGAATCGACTGGAAAGCTTTCAAGGGTGGGTCAGTCAGCCCAGCAAGTGAATCCACATTTCAGCTGTGAACCTCATGGAATCTGAATACAGAGGAGGTATTTCCAGTGGAAACGCAGGATGCAATTTCAGCTGTGCCGTCAGCGTAAAATAAGCCTCAGGCGCGGCATAAAGAGGGAAGCGGCTCCTTAGTAAGCTGTTCGTCCACCCCTGCTGACGGGTGGCCCCGTGCTGAGGGTGCTCTGGGGTCCAGGCCCGACTGCCTGGACAGACTTGTCTCCCAGGCTCGCGGCCGCGACCCACTTCTCTCAGACTCCTGCCGGGTTTAAGCGCAGGGCCAGGCCCCGACTGCCTGAGTGTGACCGGAGGATCCAGGGGGCAGCCGGGTCTCAGCGGGAACGCCGGCTGCGGCCCCTCGGCCGCTCCGTCTTCCCTCCTCCCCGTCTCCACATTTCCTGGTCTGTGTCCGCTGCTGGGTTTTGGTCTCTGCGGCCAGAGTCCTCCGGGCCCCTGGCAGGGGCGAGGTGCACCTACCGTGCGCCCTCCCGCAGGGCCCCGTGGGGAGCCAGCCGGGCCATGCGGCCTCCCGCCAAGTGTCAGCAGGAACCATGACTTCCTCCCACCCCCCCAACCAGGAGCCGCAGTGCCCGCCAGCGCCAGCTGCCAGCCCGCCCAGGGCCGCAGGCAAGCTGCACGTGAGCAGGAGTTTTCTGAGCTGCGACCCAAGGGGCAGAATAGAATTTCAAAGCGAGCGGAGGGGCGAGGCCTGACCCCGCGCCCTCCTGGGAAGCTGTCCCGGGCGCCGGAATGGATGAGGCAGTGAACCAATGCGTGGATGAGCCAGGGTGTGCTTGTGACCTTGGGGGCCCCGCCTGCCAGCGCTGTTTGAGGGCCGCTGAGGTGGGGTACCCCTGCCCTGTTCAAGAGGGCGCTGCGCATGGGCCCAGAGGCCGGGGCCCAGGCTTCCCCGGAGGGTCTCTGCTTCTTTCCCTGTCTCCCGAGTCTGTCCGCTCCCACCGGGGACCCTCTGCCCGCTCAGCCCCCAGCTGAGGCAGGGATGAGCGGGCCGGGGAGTGCTCTGCCCTGCCCCCGGGAGACGCCGGGGGCTCGGCACCGCGCAGCGCAGGGACCGCCTCACCCAGAGTGGTGGAGCCGTCAGAGCCGGGGCTCCCGGGCTCCGGGCCAGGATGACCTGCTAACGTGGGGGCGTCACCTAGCCCCCTTCCTTCCGGGCCGAAGGACGGGCCAGCCTCCCTGGGAAAGACAAAGGCGTTTGGTCATTTCCCTGAAGGCGCGCATCCAGCGGCCGTGTCCTAGATAAACAAACAGACATCTTGCCCCGCGTGCTGACATTTCTAGACGCACACTGAGTCCCGCGCGGCCGGGGTGCTCTCAGGAGTGGAGCGCCGTGCCCGCCCGCAGGTGACCATCCTAGGGGCACCCAGCAGGGCACCCGGGCTCCCACCCTCGGCCTCACCCTGCCCCACCCCACATAGCCCCTATAATTTGGAGTGACATCACCCCTGTCTTAGCCGAGTCTGATGAAAAGTCCCGTTCACAGGAGAAGGGTAAAGTTTGTGGCGATCCCAAAATAGCCCCAAAGAGCTGCCTGCCACCCCAGGAATGCCCGGAAACCACGCCTGGCTGAGGACAGAGGTCACCCAGCTCCCAGGCCTTTGAAGCTCGAGGGGACTTGAAGAAGATTCCAGAAGCAAGCAGGGTCACGGCTCCTCCCCTGCCTGGCCCACAGGAGCCACGGGGAAGTATCTGCTCGGGGGCGAAGGAAGGAGGAGCCCGGGGCTGGGCGCACGAGGGCCAGTCCTCCAGGCCTAGGGGCTCCGGCCCCACCAGCCTCATGCCCCGCAGCCCCTGGAATGCGAGGGGCTGAATGCCAGCTGTGGGGGGCAGCCCCAGGGCGCTTGCCAATCGTCACGCTGGCGCCACTGGGTGACCCCCAAGCTGAGCGCAGGGCCCCTTGGGGAGGGCTGGGAGGCCGCCCACTCAGCCAGAGTGAAGGGAAGGCCCCAGGGCGTGGCCAGTGGCAGGGGGCCAGCAGGCGGCGGGCAGCCCCAGCTCTCGCCCGCACGGCCACGGCTTCCTGCCTCAGTTTCTGCACCTGTGAAACGGGGCCTGTTCTGAAACGCCGGAGGTCTGTGAGGCCAGGATCGCCTCCCAAGACCGTGGTCAGAGACGCTGGCCTCCGCCCAGCGCCCAGCTGCTCCCTTTTCCTCCCACGGACAGGGCCGGTCCCCTGCTGACCCCAGGGGACATGCACAGGCGATGCTGCCTTCAGGGGGGAGGCCCCGGGTCCCTGTGGACACGGGGACGGGGGGGCCTCGGAAATGCAGGGTGGCGCCCCGGGCACTGCCCTCTCTCCATGGGCCGGCAGCTGCCGCCCATTTCCTTTCCAAGCGGACTTTTGCTGAGGCTCTGGAACATTCCAGAGAGGGGGCGTGGGCCTGGCCCTCTGTCCCCGGGGCAGCTGCGTTTGGGCCTGGGGTCTCAGGAAGGGTGGTCTCAGTCAGTCCAGGGGGTCACAGGGCAACCCCTCTCCGTGGCGCGCCAGGCGGGCGTGCAGGGGCTGGAGGAAGTGCCCGGTGTGGCTGCTCCCCCAGAGGGAGCCCCGGGAACAGGTCCCCCACATCCTCCACGGGGCACTGGGCAGCGGGCTCTGCAGGGCCTCACGCCCCCGGAACGGCCTCGGGCTCGCGGGGGCACCGTGCTCCCCGGGGGGTGCGCAGTGCTGGGTCACGTCCCAGCTGCTCTGAGGCCTCAGCCGCCCGGCCCGTGTCCCCTGTACCCCCACCAGCGTCCAGCAGAGCTGTGCAGACGGGCCACAGACACACGCGCAGCCTCAAGGGCCGGGGAGGGCCTGCTTCAGTCCCAGCAAGCCTGTGCGCGTCGTGTCCAGAGAGTGTCTACTCACCGAGCACCCACTGCGTGCTGCCGTGTGGCCTAGTCCGTCAGGCTCCCGTCAGCCGCCCGGCCCGTGTCCCCTGTACCCCCACCAGCGTCCAGCAGAGCTGTGCAGACGGGCCACAGACACACGCGCAGCCTCAAGGGCCGGGGAGGGCCTGCTTCAGTCCCAGCAAGCCTGTGCGCGTCGTGTCCAGAGAGTGTCTACTCACCGAGCACCCACTGCGTGCTGCCGTGTGGCCTAGTCCGTCAGGCTCCCGTCAGACCCTGAGATAAACGGGCTGCAGACGGAGGGCCAGTGTTCGCGAGGCCCCGTGGCTGGTGCGGGAGGCCAGCTCCTCAGTCAGCCTCCACACCGGAGCCCGGCGGTTTAAGCGAAAGCCGCTCAGTCGCCTCTGACTCTTGGCGACCCTGTGGACTATCCAATCCAAGCAGTTCTCCAGCCAGAATACCGGGGTGGGTAGCCTGTCCCTTCTCCGGGGACCTTCCCAACCCAGGGACTGAATGCAGGTCTCCCGCGCTGCAGGCGGATCCTTCACCAGCTGAGCCACCAGGGAAGCCCCAGTAGTTTAAGTGGCCCTTTAACTTTAGGGTCCCGGCTGTTGCTCTGCTGAGCTGGTTTTCGAGGCCATGACCCAGGCCCGTGCGTTGCCTTGGTTCCCACCTTCCTGGCAGGTATGTCTCACGGCCTGACAAGCACGGCTATCCCTGGGGTGAGGCAAGCTCATCCCGCGGCTCCAGCCCCAGAGGCAGGCTGTCCTCCGGCTACTGTGCGAAGAGGAAAGGGGGGAGACCGCGAGTCCCCTGCCCAAGTGCACCCCCCCAGCAGCGGGGCCCCCGCCCTCGTCCAGCAGGTCAGCAGCCCTGAACGTCGCCCCCGCCCCCTCTCCTGAGTCCCTGAAGGCAGACCCTGGGCCGGGCAATCCCACCAGCAGCGGGTGAGCGGGTCTGCGTCGGGGTGGGAGCATGGCTTTGCACCACCCGCAGACCACTGGGTCTGAACCAACTGCTGGGCCACATGGACTCCCAGGGCCCCCGGGCCCCCGGGGGACTGGACCAGGAGTCGCTACGGCTTCCGTCCACCCAGACCACAGCTGGCCTCTCCCGGCAGCTTCCAGGCCGTGGGGCCATGCCTCAGAGCAGTGGTGAAGGGGTGCCCGGGGCCTGCCCTCAGGGTGCCCAGGGCAGCCCTTCCCCCTGGCCCCTGGCCAAGGGCTCTGTCGGTCACGGACTCAGAGTGCCCCCTGAAATGGGAATTCGGGTATGGACATCCCCAGGGGGGCGTGAGCTCCAGGACACACCCCGAGCAGGTCCTAACCCCGGACCAGAGCTACCCGCGATCAGCCGCCCCAGCTCTGGCTTCCGTNCTGTCGGTCACGGACTCAGAGTGCCCCCTGAAATGGGAATTCGGGTATGGACATCCCCAGGGGGGCGTGAGCTCCAGGACACACCCCGAGCAGGTCCTAACCCCGGACCAGAGCTACCCGCGATCAGCCGCCCCAGCTCTGGCTTCCGTACCCATAAAGCAGGAATAACCTTCCTGCTAACGCAGAGCAAAGCTGGCGGCATCCCCAGAAAGTGCCTCCCGGGCAGGGAGCCCCAGCCTGGGACCCGCTGGGCTCCAGGACCAGGGGGCAGGGCAGAGGGAGCCCCTCCTGAGCCTCAGGTGCCCCCGCTCTGGGAGGGTGGGGGGCGCGTGAGACTGGCGTCCTGGTGCAGGGGCAGGCCGGCCCTGGCGGTCCCCCTCCCTCCAGCTCCCAGGACGGGGCACTCTGCCCTGCACCCCGTGCCGCTGGCCGCCTGCCAGCTCCCTGGCATGCCTGTGGGTGACTCCTGGAGCCCTGCCAGACGCTGTCACACGTCCCGGGGGCCTCGGATGACTGGGTAGGGGGTGGGGCCCGAGTCCCTCGGAATCCTGCACAAGATGTCAGGCCTGGGGGCGCAGACAGGGAGGGGGCCGTGCAGATGCCCCTGCAGGAGGGTGGGTGGGGGTCCCCGCTGGAGAGGCCCAGGGCAGCAGGAGCTCATCTCAGGCTCAGGCTTGCGGGCGGAGCACAGCCAGGGTCTCGGACCCGGGTGAAGGGGTGCAGGACGGCGCCACCCCTGGCGGCCCCCACGCCGGAGGGGCCGCACGAGTCTCCCTCCCGCTGGGGATGGGGGCAGGGGCACGGCTGAGAGGGCCCCCAGCTGCGGGCTGCCCCGCGGCGGGCGCCCCCAGCCCCGCTTCCCCTTGCAGCCGTCGGGGCCCGGTCACGAGGGGCAGCAGCTGCTCTCTGTTTATATCAGCGGCCGCGCCGTCCGCAGGCCGGCCAGGCTGCGCCGCGATCAGCTTACATCTAAAATAAATGTTTCCTTAGCTCAAATCTGATCTCCGGTGGCAGATTTCGGGAAGCGGCGAGACAGGTCAAGACTCTGAGCAAGGCTTGCCTGCCGGGCCTGAGGCGGAGGCCGGGCCGGAGCGTCCCCAGGCGGCACCTTGGTGATCCCGAGAGGCCGCGCTCCTCCACCCGCCCCTCACGGGGTCCTCACGGGGTCCTCACGGGAGTCCTCACGGAGTCCTCACGGGGGTCCTCACAGGGGTCCTCACGGGGTCCTCACGGGAGTCCTCACGGGGGTCCTCACGGGGTCCTCACGGGGTCCTCACGGGGGTCCTCACGGGGTCCTCACGGGGTCCTCACAGGAGTCCTCACGGAGTCCTCACGGGGGTCCTCACGGGGGTCCTCACGGGGTCCTCACGGGAGTCCTCACGGGGGTCCTCACAGAGTCCTCACGGAGTCCTCACGGGGGTCCTCACGGAGTCCTCACGGAGTCCTCACGGGGGTCCTCACGGAGTCCTCACGGGGTCCTCACGGGAGTCCTCACGGGGGTCCTCACGGGGGTCCTCACGGAGGGGTCCTCACGGGGTCCTCACAGGAGTCCTCACAGGGGTCCTCACGGGGGTCCTCACGGGGGTCCTCACGGGGTCCTCACGGGGGTCCTCACAGGGCTCTGGGGACCCCTCAAGACGGGCGAGGGAAGGGACACACGTGGCCACGTGGGGCCCTGAGCCCGGGGGTCAGGGGGTCAGCTCTTTTCGGAGACGCTGCGGCCTCCCGGTTTGAGGCAGGGGCTGAGTGGGAGGGGTCTTCAGAACCTGGGGGGCAGGAAGGGCGGCCCCCTTACCTGTGGCGGCTGTGGCCAGCGCATCTGCCCCTCTGGGGCTCGGGCACCCCCCGTCCAGGACCCACCACCTTCCCCCAGAAGGCAGGCAAGAGCAGGGCTGGGGAGCCGGGGCAGCAGGGTGTGCGGCCCCTCCCCAGGCCACCCAAGCCCTCGGGCCCCCTGTGGGCGAGGACCCAGTGCCAGGCAGGGAGGGCTCAGGCTGGCCGGACTCCCTGCAGAGCCCAGAGGCTCCCAGGGGAAAGCCTTCTGAGATGACTGCCTCCCCACCACCCCATCCTTCTGGGGAGAAAGCCTTCCTTGAAGCCTACTGGGAGCCCCTGGGCCGCCCTGGGAGAAAGGGGTGCGGGCATCAGCCCCACCCCGGGGGGGGGGTGCCTGGCACACGGGGCCAGAGCAGGACCGACAGCAGGGGCGGGTACACAGAGCTGCAGTCGGCAGACAGGGTGGACCAAGAGCCCCCGCTGATGACCCCGAGGGGCCAGGCCAGCTCAAGTCCAGATGTCAGGGCTCCTGCGAGAGAGGCGGGACGCCCCCCGAATCCCACCCCCGCCACCCGCTTCCCTGCCCCTGGGGACCTGAGTTGCTTCCACAACAGAAATACATCCAACGCTGGGGGCCCCAAACCCCCGCCCAGGCGGCCCCTTGCCCATGACACCCTGAGCAGTGCTCCCGGGAGCGAGGGAGGCTGGGGAGGCTACTGGGCTGGGCTTGTCCTGCTCTGCGGAAGGAACGACTCTCTCAAAGCAGGAATGCTAATTACCTCCCCCGCTGGGGCAAAGGAATCCTGAGGGGGGCCCTCCCAGCCTAGAAATCGCAGTTGCCGGGGGCGGGGGGCGGAGGGCAGCGGGGCCGTCCTCCTTCTGAGAGGGGTGCCTGCTGGGTGTCAGCTGCAGCTCAGAGCTTCACTGGGAACCCCACCCTCAGGCGGGGTGCTGTTCTGCCCACTTGGCGAAGGAGGAAACCGAGGCTCCAGGAGCTGGGATAGAGCCTGTGGGTGGTGGAACAGACACAGGCCTGCTGACTTTGGAGGCCACGTCTGACCACGCCAGGCTGCGCAGACTCGGGGGACTGATGGTGAGAAGGGGGCCTCGGTGGTTGAAGGCTGAGTTCATGCGGCTCCCGTGGCCCAGGAAAGAGAAGACCCTCCCTGATCCCAAGGCTGCTCACTCAGGCAACTGCAACGGAAGTGCTCACCTCCAAGCCCAGCAAACACTGGGTTCCAACTGTACGCCCCACCCAGCGCCGCGGCGTGCGGCAGCCACAGTCCTGTGGAGGGGACAGAGGAGCGTGTGGGCGGCCCCGGCGCAGGGGAGGGGGCCTGGGCTGTGAAACTGCAGGAGGGAAACGGAGGGGCACGGCATCGCGGGTCGGGGGGCTTCAGGGACAGCTGGACCCAGGAACTCGGCCAAAGCTGGGTCCTGAAGGCTGAACAGTCTTCCCCTGGGGAGGAGCCTTCCAGGTGCAGAAGAGTGTGAGTGCGGTGTGACACGTGCCAGCATCTGGGTCCCAAGAGGTTGGTGGGGCTGACCGAGCGGACAGGAAGTGGTCCCCGCCACCCCACAGCCCTGTCTGCGCCCGGCCCTCCTCCTGGGCAGCCTCTGTCTGGGAACCGGAGGTGGCGCGGGGCGGGCACCCACCCCAAGGGGGCCTGAGCTCCTCCGGCCAAGACACCAGGCACTTCCTGACTCTGGGCCCAGATCTCCGGGCAGGGGCGGGCACGGAGGGGGCGGCATTCCAGCTGGCATTCCAACTCCTCCTCCACAATTTGTCCATTTCCTGCCCTGGCTGCAAATTTCAACCATTTCCCTCTCGGGCCACCTCCAGCCTCTGCCGCTGCCTGGCCCTGAGCTGACCCTGGCAGGGGACAGGACGGTCCTTGTCCTGCCAACTCCAAGCTGGGAACCAGGCTGGCCCTCAGTCAAGCATCCTGCCAGCAGGCCCCGGGATGCTAGGAAGGCACCGAGCCAGAGCGGGGGTGCGCCTGGGGTCCAAGCCGGCTGCGCGAGCCCCAGCCCTGTGCCTGCCCTCAGGGGCACACACGGCACCTACTGTGTGCCTGAGCAGAGCTGGTGCTGGAGGCTAAGATGGGAGGCAGCAGCCACAGGCAGGACATGGGCAGCACCACGTGCCAAGGGTGAGCGTCTCCCTGTTCACCTTGAAAGCACAGCCTCTCGTCCCAGGGAGGGCAGGCTCCGTGGAGAGGGGCCCACAGGGTGCAGGGGGCCCAGGGTCCGGCGCATGGATTCTGGTGCCCCTCACCTCAGCAGACGGACCTCAGCAGATCCTGGCAGAGGTTGGCAGCGCTCCTAGAAAGTTGCAGAGCAACTTGGGCAGTGGACAATCGTTTCTTTGCAGGCACCCTCCCCAGGTTCAGAGAAAGTGCCCCTAGGAGACCAGTGTCCCCAAGATGAGGAGGGAGCCTCCCAGTCCCCCAAGCAGGGAGTGTCCCACCCTGGACGCGGGCGCTGCCAGAGGCCCCGTGCAAGCATCTTCCAGGGCAGCCTGGCCCCAGGCCCCTCCCGAGGTCCCCGACTGTGGGAGCATCAGGCCTGCGGCTGATAGCACCCTGGGGCGTTGGGCTTATTCAGGAGTCTGCGGGCCTCCCTAATAAGTGATTTTTGCCGAATGTCTTCTCGGCATAAACCAGCCGGAGTGGCGGCTGCTGCTTGCAGCTAAGCGTCGGCGCGGATGCTGGATGGGAAGCTGTGGGAGAGGCCCCCTGGCTCCGGGGCCCACAGCCACTCAGGGGACGGCGGCAGCTGCCTGCGTTTCCCACCCAACCCAGAGACCCTTCCCTCCAGCTCCCAGCTGCCAGCCCCCGGGGGGCCCTGCCAGGAATGATCCTTTCCTGACAGGCTGGTCTATGTTTGTCCCCAGAAGCAGGCACCCAGCTGAGGGCCTGGGGTGGGGATGAAAGGCCCCCGCTCTCTGCACCCGGCACAGACCAGCGAGGCCTGGAGCTTCCTGGAGGCAGGAGCTTGGGGACCATGAGGA
>SJYR01005264.1:0-32743 GCA_006410655.1 Kobus ellipsiprymnus
GACTCGATGGACATGAGTTTGAGTGAACTCCGGGAGTTGGTGATGGACAGGGAGGCCTGGCGTGCTGTGATTCATGGGGTCGCAAAGAGTCAGACACGACTGAGCGACTGAACTGAGCTGAACCGAACTGAATCGCAGCACACCAGGCCTCCCTGTCCATCACCAACTCCCAGAGTTCACTCAAACTCATGTCCATCGAGTCGGTGATGCCATCCAGCCATCTCATCCTGGGTCGTCCCCTTCTCCTCCTGCTCCCAATCCCTCCCAGCATCAGGGTCTTTTCCAGTGAGTCAACTCTTCACATGAGGTGGCCAAAATATTGGAGTTTCAGCCTCAGCATCAGTCCTTCCGATAACACCCAGGACTGATCTTCTTCAGGATGGACTGGTTGGATCTCCTTGCAGTCCAAGGGACTCTCAAGAGTCTTCTCCAACACCACTGTTCAAAAGCATCAATTCTTCAGTGCTCAGCTTTCCTAACAGTCCAACTCTCACATCCATACATGACCACTGGAAAAACCATAGCCTTGACTTATACATGCTGGATACATCTAACTCAACTCATAGCCACCATAAAACTCAGAAAGAACTGGTAAAATACATCATTTGACTTGGCACTAAAAACATTATTCATCAAATACACTCCAAATAAAAAATAAAAAAACTTAATCTATCATTATCTACAGTGTATTTAATTGATATCTATTAAGCATCTGCCTCCAATGTGGGAGAGCCGGGTTCAATCCCTGGGTAAGAAAGATCCTCTGGAGAAGGAAATGGTAACCCACTCCAGTATTCTTGCCTGGAGAATCCCATGGACGGAGAAGTCTTGTAGGCTACAGTCCACGGGGTTGCAAAGAGTTGGACACGACTGAGCAACATCCATTCACATTCAAGTGCATAGCCACTCCTCTTACTAAAGTTTTTATTTTTTTAAACATAGCTCTTTTTGTCTCTTTTAACATTCATATTTTAGAAGAGAACAGAAAGTAAAAGTGTTAGTCACTAAGTTGTGTCTGACTCTTTGTGGCGCCATGCTCCTCTGTGTATGGAATTCTCCAAGAAAAGAATACTGGAGTGGGTTGCTATGCCCTTCTCCAGGGGATTTTCCCAACCCAAAGATGAACCCAGGTCTCTCTCATTGCAGGCAGATTGTTTACCATTTGAGCTATCTGGGAACCCTTATAAACACAAACATAAAGGTAAAGAAAAATAATTTAGAAAAAACTATATATATTCTAAAAGAAGTACTTGGTAGTTGATAAGTGTAGCAAACATGTTTCTCTACACTGTGAAGGAAAGTTACATGGTTCAAAATAGCCTGGACTTAAAACTCCCCTCTGGGTCCTCCCCACCATTCTATGCAGAACAAAGAACTCTCTCACCGAAAGGGAAAAAAATGGACATTAAGGTTGATTATGCCTAGCTCCCAGCCAGTCTCAGCCTCTGGCCAATCTCCAGAATTCTTTGCCCAAGCCGTTTTTAAGAAATAAATCACCCAAACAATCTCGGAGAACTGGCCCCTTTAAGAAAGTGAATTTCCATATATATGTCTATATACTTACTCTTTTGTTGCGTAGTGCAGCAGCTCAGTAATCTGACTGCTGCCCCTTCTTGCCTCATTAAAGGTGATCTCTTCCTGGAAAATGCCAGTCTTGTTCTTTTTCTGAACCTCAGCTTCTCTAATTCCCTTAACCTACACACTGGACCTATCACTACTCCTAAATTTCAGTGAAACAATATCAAGTACATTGCCAATATGCCATCTCTATTTGTTGTGTGTGCATCAGTTGGAAGATGGTAAGAGTTCTAAAACTGACTAATGGTTTGAAAACTGATCTTGGATTATATAAAGGAGAAAAAAGAATAAATGTAAGTAGAAAGTAGGAAATCTTGTTGTATTATTATTATTTTTGTTTTACTTCTTACAAGAGACCCACTTTATTATTTTTTTGGTATAAATTTATTTATTTTAATTGGAGGCTAATTACTTTACAATATTGTATTGATTTTGTTGTATTATTTTAGAAGCTCAGGGGGGAAAGCAGTTGGGCGCCTGAGGGAGTTATTTTAAAATTATGAGGAACATTTCCTTAGCACTTTCACAAAGCAGTTTGAAATGATCACTTTGATGGAGAAATATTTTGTAGGGAAACAGATTGAAACATAAAACTTTGAAAAGTAATTATGAAAGCATTGCTCTGAGAAACTTGTAAAAAAATGCAAAAACAAAGCTAAATGATATTTCACCTGCCATTACTTGGATCTCAGATTCTCTGTCATTTCAAAATCAATGCCAATTGATTGTTCCTTCTATTTCTCTATTCCATTTATCTGCATATATTAGATGTTCCCAGCATTTAATATCCTGCTACACTCAGAAGCAGATCAAATACTTTTAATTGGAATTATTTTAGGAAAATGAAATTATGCATGGGAAATCTTTATTGCAACAAGGAAAATACAAATTGGTTGTGAGTACAGCGAAACATAATAAAAAGTATCCCTATAATGGGTATAAATAATGTGAGTTGTTTGTGAAAAAGGAATCAAGTCTGTGAAGAATTGCTTTAAAATATAGTAGAATTAAAATCATAAACGAAAGCATACAGATCAATCTGTAAGCACAAGGAAATTAAATGTCAATATGATAGGCATAGAATAGGATAGTTATACTGAAACCTAGGAAACTTTGGGAGATCACTTTAAGTTAAGCATCACTAAAGAAACATTGTGAAACAAAGCAGGCTTGCTCAACTATAAAGCAGGAGATATGTGCCAGGTCATTAAGTGAAAGAAAAATGTTACCACCCTTCTGCTGATTTGAATAAGCATTATGACATTCCTAGTTTGACCTCACAGGGTCAGGCTACTCTCCTGCCTAAAACGAAGAAGGCTGAAAGTGAAAGTGTTAGTCACTCAGTCCGGTTCAACTATTCGTTACTCCATTGATGGTAGTCAGCCAGGCTCCTCTCCAAGGAAGTCTTCAGGCAAGCATACTGGAATGGGTTGCCATTCCCTTCTCTAGACGGTCTTTCTGACACAGGGATCAAACCTGAGTTTCCCGCACTGCAAACAGATTCTTTACCACTTGAGTGATGAAAATCTGATGTCTGCTCCATGAATGAGGAAGAAGGCAGTCTTTCCCTCCCCTGATCCCCAAATTTTCCTTTGATTATAAAAATGTAGCCCACTTAATCCTGGGGCAGAGCCTCCTTTCCTGTCTACTTCAATCACTCACAAGTACCCTATATTAATAAATCGACTTGCTGCCTATCACTTTTCCTTTTGCTGAATTTCTTCTACTGAGACACAAGGAACTTGAGCCTCAGTAAGTTCACAAACCGGGTAAGTGATTCTAATTAACTGACCTTGGGTTCAAGTATCAGTCTGAGTTTAGTCTGTGTTTCGGTCCCAATCAGAGGCCAATGGTGTCAAATAACAGGATCACTTTCATATGATTAATGTATTTTAGTTCTCTTCTTCATTTAAATTTAACATTATTTTGACCATATAACATGTCAATCTAGTTCAAAACAAAACTGAATATAAATCGTATTCTGAGAAAACTAACTTATTCTTCCTCCATAGACAATCATTTTTCCTAGTTTCCTGTATATTCGCATCATATTTCTACTAACAAGTTATAAAACTTTCTGTTAGAAGAATTAAAAAATCTGTTGTACCCTGACTCATAGTGCATGGCATATTATAATATTTTCATGCCCCTTTGGTGCTTTTTTTTTTTTTTCATAAATAGAGTAATACTGTATTTTTTCCATCTGGATTTACCTTTTCTCACATAAATCATGCCCTCTTTGTTCAGCCTTGTGGGATAGTTTTTCTGTGATTTTCCTTTTCAATGTCATGAGTGTACATTTTCTAATTTGGGGCCAATATATTCCTCTGTGGATGTTCCAAGTTTAACGTATTCTTTTAAGTTTGAAACAATTTAGAAATAATGATGGGCATCCTTTCTTGATCAAAACATCAGTTTGATTGCTGATAGAAATGGCCTAAACTTGTGGCTTTCACCTAAAATAATATTTAATAAACTTAATATTTTTTCCCTTCACAAAAGAACTCACCTAATTAGCCACAGAGAGAGTAGATTAAAAAAAAAAAAATCTCAATTCTCACATCCATGAGGTAGAAAAAAAATTCATGATTATGTATTGAAAGTAAATGCTGCTTTTCTGGACCTTTCTGAGGGACTGATTATCCTGCTCAACTTCTACTCCCATGAATATTACTCCAGAGTAAAGGACTCAGGTCTTTGATGGTAGGTGTGCTGAGAGCAAGTGTGGTTTTCAAACAACTTGCGTCCATGTTCACTGGACACATTTTAGTAAAGGTGACTGATGATTCACATGAGGACATTTGGATGAAGAATCCAGGGGAAAAGAGGAACACACATGTGAAGGAGAGGGAGCCAGTGTATGAATTGGGACAGGAACATGTCCAAGAAAGACTTATATGTCTTTATCTCCTCATATATGTTATAATCTTCCTTGTTAAATAAAAGTGGGTATGTGCATGTGCTTATGCATTGAGTTACATGGTTTGTTAAAAAGGACAACAGTGGCAGAGTGTCCTTCTTCCCTTTATATTTCCTCCATCTTATCACCTATCACAAAATTTCTACAATCTGAGATAATATATTTGTAACTGAGCAGGATTCTATGGGACCCTTCCCTGGGACAGACCCCCTTCTTCATATTCCCCTCTGTCCCTCTTCTCTGAAGTAGCTGAATAATCATGTCTGATGAACACTTCCTGAGTTGTTTCACAGATGCTAAAACCACCACCAAATGGAAGAAATTAACTACTTAATGATTATGAGCACATAGCCCCCAGATATACTGGTACCTAAGGGTCAATAATGACCTGTTTCCTCAACATCAACCAGTCAGATAATTGTGATGAAGCTGATCATATACCTTGTGACGCCCCGCCCCCCCCACCACCTGGCCTTTAAAAATACTTTGCTGAAACCTTCCCAGGAGTTCAGGGTTTGGGGGGCATGAGTCTTATTGCATAGTTCTACAATAAAATGTTCTCTGTCACCAACTCTCTAACATTTTGGTTATCTTGATTTCACTGTGAGTTAGGAACATGAGCTTATACTTGGTAACTTATCCAGAAGTTTCAGGTGGGGAAACTGTAGTAAGCTAAGACACTGTTAAACTGGGTACCAAAGACAAAAATATTATTCTGAAGGTAGAACTTTTAAAAGCAAGCTTAGTTCTCTTTGTTTTGTTTATTTTTCCTATCAAAGGAAAAAAAAAGACAAAAAAGCAAAATTAACTGCAGTTACCCTGAATTTCTATTTTACATTGGAATTCAGACAATAAGTTTGGTGCATATTTTAAATTTATCTTCTAGTTATTATCTTAGGATTATTTAAGAAAAAACTGAGGAAATGCACCCCTCCTCCTTTACTGCTCTACATGAAAAGTAATTAAGGTGAAAAATGTAGAAAACCCAGAAACTCAATGCTGCAATCAATGTAAATCTATGCGAGGGAGCCCAGGCCAATGAAAACAGGGACAAGAGGTCAAAAACCCCCTCTGGAGCCTCTGCCTTCATCATATCACCAGAGGCATACTTTTATTTGTTACTTTTTCACATTTTGATAGGCAATGTTATCCAAAATATATGAGCATTAGAAAAGGAAAAAGTCCCAGCCATCAATCCCCAATTAAATCCAAAGGGCCTTAGCAGCTACTTATTTGAATGATAGATACTATTGCCCATCATCTGGCAGAATGGAAACACATTTTGATAGACAATGTTATCCAAAATATATGAGCATTAGAAAAGGAAAAAGTCCCAGCCATCAATCCCCAATTAAATCCAAAGGGCCTTAGCAGCTACTTATTTGAATGATAGATACTATTGCCCATCATCTGGCAGAATGGAAAACAAGGGTAATTTGTGTGACTTTTTATCTTGCAACAAAGAATGAAAAAAGAATTAGATGACAATAACTATTTTCGTAATTACTCCAGGCAATTTTTAAAACTAAAGCCTGAAGTTTAAAATGATGTTAATGAGAGAAATTCAAAATCGATCATGGTAATAGTCATCTGTGGTCCCTGGGTCATGTTGTAGCTACAAATATCAGTGATTAGGAATGTCATTGATTAAATATGACATTTAATGAACTCAAAAATGTCTAATGGGAAGAAAAGGCTACTAGGGTTACATTTACTGGTTTGCAAAGACAGTGACCTGAATAAATATTATCCACTAACACCTTCAGTTAAAATCTGTTGTGGGGGGAAAAATGTTCTTCTTTCTTAAAAAGTACTGATGATCTAAAACACAATTTGACACTTTACAAGACTTTCCCTTCCAGGAGAACTGTTGTGTCAGTGGCAGCGATTTACATAATGATTCAAATTCTTTTCACAACCCATTTTATGAGTTTGTTCAGAATGACCAGCATTTGATTTAGCAATTGAACACATTTTACATTCTTTCTACTTATTCAGTGTTGCTATTCAGTAATTTGACATTTTACAAGACTTTCCCTTCCAGGAGAACTGTTGTGTTAGTGGCAGCGATTTACATAATGATTCAAATTCTTTTCACAACCCATTTTGTGAGTTTGTTCAGAATGACCAGCATTTGATTTAGCAATTGAACACATTTTACATTCTTTCTACTTATTCAGTGTTGCTATTCAGTTGCTAAGTCATGTCCAACCCTTTGCAGTCCCATGAACTGCAGCACGCCAGGTTTCCTTGTCCTTCACTATCTCCTGGAGGTTGCTCATATTCCTGTTTGATGAATTTGGTGATCCCTTCTAACCATCTCATCCTCTGTCACTCCCTTCTCCTGTTGCCTTCAACCTATACCAGCATCAGGGTCTTTTCCAATGAGTTAACTCTTCACTCGGAGAAGGCAAAGGCAACCCACTCCAGTACTCTTGCCTGGGAAATCCCATGGATGGAGGAGCCTGGTAGGCTACAGTACATGGGGTCATGTAGAGTCAGACACTAATGACATGATTTAGCAGCAGCAGCAGCACCTTTTCACATAAGGTGGCCAAAGTATTGGAGCTTCAGCTTTGCTATCAGTCCTTCCAGTGAATAGTCAGAGTTGATTGCCTTTAGGATTTGCTTATTCATTACGTGAAATTAATTAACAGTGAAATTATAAATTCTAAGTCATTTGACCTTAGAAAATTACTTGAGTTAGAAGACATTAATTTCTATAATTCTAATTATCTCTTCCTTCATTTTTGAGATATTGAAGCTCATCCAGTAAAGCTTCTATAATCGATATGTATAAAAATCATAGTAACATCATACAGTTGATGCTAAATCTACCAAAACAATACTTGCTAAATATACCATACTCCATAGGTAAAAGGACATAGAGCTTTATTCCTTCCTCATTTTCTTCCTCCCTTGCTTTTATTTGCTTACTCAATCACTTATCTCATTCATTCAACAACTATTAACTGAGTGACTATTACATCTGAAGTATTGTTCAATTATCTGGGTGTTTAAGGTCTTGTTCTTCCTGAGCTCGCATTGTAGGATAAAACTGCACTCTCATGACTGACAGCCAGTGGAAGTTTATAAACTAAAACAATAGTAATCTAGGGGCTTGTGAATATTTTTACAAAAATATAAGTAAGTTTTGATACACTTTGAACTCTGTGTTGCAAACAGCCAATAAGAGAAAACAAATAAAAACAAGCAAAATAGATTAATTTGTCTGTTATACCAAATAGCCATTTATCTGAAATAGAATTTTTAAGATTCTATCTTTATCTGCAAATGTGCATGCCACTTGAAAATAGGTATTTTGAACTACTATAAGTAAGCAGCCTTTAATATGCATTAATTATCACCGGTACTTTAGCTAGCCTTAAGAACTCCCCAAATGCTTTTAAATTGAGTGTTCTCTCACAAGAAACAAAAAAGTACAGTTTTCTCCTTTTTCTTTGGTTCCTCTTCCACTGTTCTTTCTCTTCTTCTCTCCCTCCACTCCCTCTCTCCCTCTTCTCCTTTTCAGGATCCTGCTCTTTCTCTTAATGTTTCTGCTTCCAATTCATCTGTTTCATCCATGTATGCACAATGGCAACCCACTCCAGTACTCTCGCCTGGAAAATCCCCATGGACGGAGGATCCTGGTAGGCTGTAGTCCATGGGGTCGATAAGAGTGGGACAGGACTGAGTGGCTTCACTTTCACTGTTCACTTTCATGCATTGGAGAAAGAAATGGCAACCCACTCCAGTGTTCTTGCCTGGAGAATCCCAGGGACGGGGGAGCCTGGTGGGCTTCTGCAGAGTCGGACACGACTGAAGTGACTTAGCATCATGCTTCTCTTCCTCTTTCTTAGCTTCTTCTCCTCTCCTTTCTCTTTTTTATTTCCCATTTTCTTTCTCTTCCTTCTCTTGATTATCATTTTATCTTATTTTCTTTGTTCTTTTTTTCACTTCTGATTATTTACTTGGAAAAAACCCTCCGACTTGAATTAATATGAAAAGAGAATTCATTATCTTCATTAGTGTGCTTAGCTATGATCTTTGGACAAAGATTGAAGACAGCTTTTCAGGTCCCCAAAGGGTCTTAATGGATATCCTAAGTTCAGATCTTTCATTTTACTGATACTGGCCTAAGGCAATAATAAATCATGTTTCAACAGTACACTGAATAAAAGAAACTACAAATACTCTTGGATCAATAGCCTGGGGTTTTATCATTATACTATAATTACAACATAATTTAGCTCTAATGCCATTGAAAATTGAGTTTAATTACCTGAAGAGAACAAAATGATGGATACAGCATATAAGCTAAAAAAATTACACGTTATTTTGGCAAATACAGATCTACAGTGAAAACAATTTGCTAACTAGGTTAGACAATTAGATAGCCACTTGAACTCCACACTAACAATCTGAAATCACTAAAGCTTAAAAGGGTATGCAATAGCTCTGTCAAGTAGTAAATATTACTGGGATAATGTTTCATAAAGTTAAAAACAAAACCTTTTTTTTTTTCCCTTTCTCTCTTTTGCTATCTTCCATTGTCTGGCATTTGCAAAATAACCATATTTTTTTAATTCCACATTGAATTTAAATTTAATAAATTTATTCTTTTAATTGTGTATTGGCAAAAATCCCTTTTATTTTACCACCAAAACTTTATCTTTACCTGATGCATTTAGATTATTTGCTTCAAGGGACAATAATAGAGACTACTTAGTACAGATGCTTGAAATTTCTGCAAATTGGTTAAAAAATGTATTTTTATTTCTTGATTTTCAAATATACTGCAAACATTTTCAATAAAGTATATTTTAAACTAACAGTATCAGTATTATTGGGGACATAAAGCAATAAACTGAGGCAAGTTTTAATTATTTGAAATCAAAGTCATTTGGGAATAGCAGAAGAATTGAAATCAGGGAAAAAATGGTATGGTAACCCACAAGCAAATCTTTTTAGGGTTTGAATTGAGCTGTATTTACAGGAAGGGAGTGCAAAGAGTGGAGAGTTTGACCAGAGTTCAAATCAGTAAGTTTTTTGTTGGATGTTCATAGATCGGGAAATGATGCTTGATCGTCTATAAATCAGGCATTTAATAGAGATTAGTCTCTTCAGTTCTGTTCTTCTGAGGGCACATATGTAAGGCTCTCCATTCCATATCCTCGTTGAAAGCCTACATTTTCGCCATTGGATCAAGATCTTTCACAGAAAGCATCACTGATGAACTATATAGTTTAGACATTGTTTTCCTTCCTTCTTTATTTATTTATTTTTATCAAAGATGTTATATAGAGTCCATGTCCCTTGAGGACGAAGAGGACCACTTTCATGTGGCTTGTGTGTTACCAAGAAGGGAAATGACAACTGAATTTTATTGACCACCTTTGAGAAAGAAATTTAATAATCAGTTTTAATCAGGATAGCTGAGACAGAGAAACAAGGAAGTCCGGAGATGGTATGAATAGACCTAGCAGTTGGGGATTAACTGTTGTCTTTTTCTGATTTCTGAGAAGAGCTATAAATTCCTGTAAGATCAGGTTAAGTTTCCTTTATGAGTTTGCCTTGACCATCTTCATTTTTTTCCCTGCCATACTTCACTTCACTTTAGTTTGTTTTGATATGTCCCCTTTTTGAGCATGTCCCCATTAGGGGGTTTGATAATCCAACATATTACTAAGTGTTTCTTCTGCATAGCCTTCATTATTTGACTGATCATCTTCGTTTATTTTTCTACACCATGCCACAGTTGGACATCTTTCTTCAGGGTGAAAGAAGCTTTTGTAGTTAGTACAACCAAAGGCCACATTTGAGCAATTTCTTGTATTGAGGCAAAGTGGAGGGTCAAAGCAGGAAGACTTATTCAAAGATACAATTTTTAAATATTATTTCAAAGCACGTGGCAAACATCAGTGTATCAGACTTGTTATTTTTACAAAGACTGGATAAAAGAAAAACTGAATATGTTAAGTCACAACACAAATTTAAAAATGACAAATAAGATAGAAGGAGCAAACTTAAGTATAGATTTAAACCCTGAGCTCAATTCTGTCAGTAGCCAACTGAATAAAACCAAATTCCAAGATGAAAAAGATTGCATTTGTAGCCAAATGACTTCTTATTAAAGCTTGTGTATTTGAATCTTGACTTCACAAAAGTGTTAATTCAAGTACAATAAATGATGCTGACTATAGCACAGATAACTCCTTGTTTAGTCAAAAGATAATCTAGCAAAAAAAAAGAGAGAGAGAGAGAGAAAGGACAGATAATCAAGGACTATCCTATTTTCAAGGACAACTTTGGCCAGAGGCTCTATGGAAATTTGTCAAGAGTTAAGAGATTCTTGAATAGCCTCATTTGCAATTACTCACAGTCTAAAGAGTAGGAAATCTGGCAAAGGAATCAAATTTGAATCAGATATTCCTCCTGCAATTTCTCCTAAAAACTGTAGCTCAGGACTGGAAATATGAGAGCAATAGAGGTCAGTGAATTGTAAGGGTCTTCAGGCCACACAGCTGGATGTATTTTAGTCACATTTGCCTTGAATTCTTTTGTGCAGAGTCTCAATACAATATTACCCAGGTTTGGGATTGTTAACCAAAAACAGGAAAGTAGATCTCCAGAGTTAGAGGCTGACATGATAGAGAGGGGACTGAGATTTTTCCAGAGAACTTGAAGCTATAGAATCTGCAGCTTCACTTGAATTTTCCCTGCAATGGCTTAGCTATCTGGAAAGTGGCATCATATTTCCAAGCCAAAGAAAAGCAAAAAGTGGACAAATGAATCATAAGACCTTCATGGTATTAGAATTTAGAAAATAACATCAGGGAGGAAAGGAAAAATGGAAAGAAACTTTCTTGCTTCCACATGTTGGGAGGAACTAGTTTACCTCCATGTCAGTTACTTCTCTTCCTGTTGTTCAGTCACTAAGTCATGTCCAGCTCTTTGCAACCTCATGGACTGTAGCCTGCCATGCTTCTCTGTCCTTCACTATCTCCCACAGTTTCCTCTTTTCAGTCCATTTGATTCTGAGACTCCAGTGTTTGCCTGGGATAAGATGTTGGGTGGAGTCTTGTTCCAGTTGTAAAACAGGCACCAAAGGTTTTTCACCTTGTGATCTGGCAGTGGGGGCAGAGATCAAGAACACTTGATAGGGTCCTTTCTATGAATCTCAATTTTGCAAAAGCATCAGAGTAAAACAATAATGGTGTGTAAATGACAAAAGGAGTTAAAATGCCATGGTTAAATATATGATAAGAAATCAGTATTATGGAGTTGACAAAGAAATTTGCTTATTTCTGTGATAACACAACATTTTAAGATAATAACTAGAATTGTGTCTGTTCATGGGGTTCTCAAGGCAAGAATACTGAAGTAGCTTGCCATTCCATACTCCAGTGGACCACGTTTTTTTTAGAACTCTCCATCATGACCCGTTCATCTTGGGTGGATAGCTCACAATTTCACTGAGTTAGACAAGGCTGTGGTCCATGTGATCAATTTGATCGGTCTTCTGTGATTGTGATTTTCCTTCTGGCTGCCCTCTAATGGGGAAGGATAAGAGGCTTAGGGAAGCTTCCTGATGGAAGAGAATGACCAAGGGGAAAATTGGGTCTTGTTCTCAGTAAACTTTTAATGCAATTTTCGGTTGAGGGGTGGGACTATGTTCCTTCCCTGTTGTTTGACCTGAGGTCAAACTATGGTGGAGGTAATGAAGATAATGGTGAACCCCTTCAAAAGGTCCCGTGCACCCACTGCCACACTCAGTGCCCCGACCCTGCAACAGGCCACCAGAGACCCAAGCCTCCGCTGGAGAGTCCTGGACACTAATGGGCAAGTCTGGGTCAGTCTCTTACTGACCCCATGAACAGTAAGAAAAGGAAAAAAGATAGGACACTGAAAGATGAACTCTCCAGGTCGGTAGGTGCCCAATGTGCTACTGGAGAACAGTGAAGAAATAACTCCAGAAAGAATGAAGAGACAGAGCCAAAGTCAAAACAACATGCAGTTGTGGATGTGACTGGTGATGGAAGTAAAGTGCAATGCTGTAAAAAAACAACATTGCATAGGAACCTGGAATATTAGGTTCATGAATCAAGGCAAATTGGAAGTGGTCAAACCGGAGATGGCAAGAGTGAACATTGACATTTTAGGAACCAGCAAACTAAGATGGACTGGAATGAGTGAATTTAACTCAGATGACCATGATATCTACTACTGTGGCCAAGAATCCCTTAGAAGAAAGAGAGTCACCCTCATAGTCAGCAAAAGAGTCTGAAATGCAGTACACGTGTGCAGTCTCCCAAATGATAGAATGATCTCTATTCACTTCCAAGGTAAAATATTCACTATCACAGTAATCCAAGTCTATGCCCCAAGCAGTAAAGCTAAAGAAGATGAAGATGAACAGTTCTATGAAGACCTACAAGACCTTCTATACCACTGGTGCTAGGTCACTTCAGTCGTGTCCAACTCTGTGTGACCCCAGAGACGGCAGCCCACTAAGCTCCCCCTTCCCTGGGATTCTCCAGGCAAGAACACTGGAGAGGGTTGCCATTTCCTTCTCCAATGCATGAGAGTGAAAAGTGAAAGTGAAGTCGCTCAGTCCTGTCTGACTCTTAGTAACCCCATGGACTGCAGACTACCAGGCTCCTCCAACCATGGGATTTTCCAGGCAAATGTACTGGAGTGGGGTGCCACTGCCTTCTCCTATAACTCACACCCAAAAAAGGTGTCCTTTTCATTATAGGGGACTGGAATGAAAAAGTAGGAAGTCAAGAGATACCTGGAGTAACAGGAAAACTTTGCCTTAGAGTACAAAATGAAGCAGGGCAAAGCCTAACGGAGTTTTTCTAAGAGAACACACTGGTCATAGCAAACACCCTCTTCCAACACAAAAGAAGACTCTACAAATGGACATCACCAGATGGTCAATACCCAAATCAGGTTGATTATATTCTTTGTAGCCAAAGATGGAAAAGCTTTATACAGTCAGCAAAAATAAGACTGGGAGCTGACTGTGCCTCAGATGATGAACTCTTTATTGCCAAATTCAGACATAAATTGGTTTTCTAGGGAAAACCACTAGACCATTCAGATATGATCTAAATCAAATCCCTTATGATTATACAGTAGAAGTGACAAATAGATTCAAGAGATTAAGTCTGATAGACAGATTGCCTGAAGAATTACAGACAGAGGTTCATGACATTGTACAGAAGGCCATGATCAAGACCATCTCCAAGGGAAAAAAAAAAATGCAAAAAGGAAATATGGTTGTCTGAGGAGGCCTTAGAAATAGCTGAGCAGAGAAGAGAAGCAAAAAGCAAAGGAGAAAAGGAAAGATATACCAATTTGAATGCAGAGTTCCAAAGAATAGCAAAGAGATTAAAAAAAACCTTCCTCAGTGATCAATGCAAAGAAATAGAGGATAACAATAGAATTAGAAAGACTAGAGACCCCTTCAAGAAAATCAGAGATACCAAGGGAATATTTTATGCAAAGATGGGCACAAGAAAGGTCAGAAATGGAATGGATCTAACAGAAGCAGAAGATATTAATAAGAGGTGGCAATAACACACAGAAGAACTATACAAAAACATCTTCATGACCCATATATCTACAATGGTGTGAATGTGAATTCAAGTGGGCCTTAGGAAGCATCACCACGAACAAAGCTAGTGGAGGTAATGGAATTTCAGTTGAGCTATTTCAAATCCTAAAACATGATACTATGAAAGCGCTGCACTCAATATGCCAGCAAACCTGGAAAACTCAGCAGTGGCCATAGGATAGAAAAGGTCAGTTTTCATTCCAATCCCAAAGAAAGGCAATGTCAGAGGATGCTCAAGCTACCACACAATTGTACTCATCTCACACACTAGCAAAGTAATGCTGAAAATTCTACAAGCCAGGATGCAACAGTATATGAGCCGTGAACTTCCTGATGTTTAAGCTGAATTTAGAAAAGGCAGAGAAACCAGAGATCAAATTGCCGACATCTTCGGATCATTGAAAAAGCAAGAAAGTCTCAGGAAAACATCTATTTCTGCTTTATTGACTATGCCAAAGCCTTTGACTGTGTGGATCACAACAAACTGTGGAAAATTCTGAAACAGATGGGAATATCAGACCACCTTACCTACCTCCTGAGAAATCTGTTGTAGGTCAAGAAGCAACAGTAACAACTGGACATGGAAGAACAGACTGGCTTCAAATCGGGAAAGGAGTATGTCAAGGCAGTATACTGTCACCCTCCTTATTTAACTTATATGCAGAATACATTATACTAAATGCTGGGCTGGATGAATCAGAAGTGGGAATTAAGATGGAAGGGAGAAATATTAATAAACTCGGATATGCAGATGACACCACCTTTCAGGCAGAAAGCAAAGAAGAACTAAAGAGCTTCTTGATGAAAGTGAAAGAGGAGAGTGAAAAAGTTAGCTTAAAGCTCAACACTCGGAAAACTAAGATCATGGCATCCAGCCCCATCACTTCATGGCAAACAGATGGAGAAACAATGGAAACAGTGGAAACTTTACTTTGTGGGCTCCAAAATCACTGCAGGTGGTTACTGCAGCCATGAAATTAAAAGATGCTTGCTCCTTGGAAGAAAAGCTATGATCAACCTGAATAGCATATTAAAAAGCAGAGATATTACTTTACCAACAAAAGTTCATCTAGTTAAAGCTATGGTTTTTTCCAGTAATCATGTATGGATGTGAGAGTTGGACTATAAAGAAAGTTGTGCACCGAAAAATTGACACTTTTGAACAGTGGTATTGGAGAAAACTCTTGAGAGTCCCTTGGATTGCAAGGAGATCCAACCAGTCCATCCTAAAGGAAATCAGTCCTGAATATTCATTGGAAGGACAGATGCTGAAGCTGAAACTCCAATACTTTGGCCACCTGATATGAAGAACTGACTAATTTAAAAAGCCCCTGATACTGGGAAAGATCGAAGGCGGAAGCAGAAGGGGACAACAGAGAATGAGATGGTTGGATGACATCACCAACTTGGTGGACGTGAATTCAAGTAAGCTCTGGGAATTGGTGATGGACAGGGAAGCCTGTCATGCTGCAGTCCATGGGGTTTCAAAGAGTCATACATGACTGAGTGATTGAACTGAGAACTGTGACTGGCATAGGAACTCATTAGATTTTTTAGGAAATTTATACAAATTTACAACAGTTATAATAGTAACATGAATCCATAAATATATAAGCTAAGGTTTAGCATCACTTCTAATTTGATAATTTTCCACATATAATTTAATATATTAAATAGACCTGATTAGCTTCACATTTTGAGATGACAGACAAATATTTTGAGATTTTTCCAGGGACTCTCTGGGAAATCTCAAAGCTAATTTGGTGTAAAAAAAACTGAAAGCTAGTCATTCAGTTGTGTCTGTCTCTTTGTGACCCCAAGGACTATAGCCTGCCAGCTTCCTCTGTCCATGAAATTCTCCCGGCTAGAATACTGGAGTGGGTTGCCATGCCCTTCTACGGGGGATATTCTCAACCCAAGAATCAAACACAGGTCTCCCGCACTGCAGGCAGACTTTTTACCATTTGAGCTACCCAAGAAGCCCCCAATTTGATGTAAACAAACAAACAAATAATGAAAAAAACTCCATTTAGAATTAGTTTTTGGTATGCATATGCATGCAAACTCAGTCTTGTCCAACTCTGTGACACCATAGACTGTAGCCTGCAAGGATCCTTTGTCCATGGGGTTTTCCAAGCAAGAATACTGCAGTGGATTGCCACTTTCTCTTCCAGGGGATCTTCCAGACCCAGGGGTGAAACCTGCACTGGCAGGCAGATACTTAAATTGTCAAAATATCAAAATGTTTGAACATTTGAATAAATAAGATCACAGATGAAATAATGATCTTAACTATCTATTTAACCAGAGTGACAATGCTGCTGCTGCAGCTAAGTTGCTTCCGTTGTGTCTGACTCTGTGTGACCCCATAGACGGCAGCCCACCAGGTTCCCCCATCCCTGGGATTCTCTAGGCAAGAATACTGGAGTGGGTTGCCATTTCCTTCTCCAATGCACGAAAGTGAAAAAGTGAAGTCGCTCAGTCGTGTCCGACTCCTAGCGACCCCATGGACTGCAGCCTACCAGGCTCCTCCATCCATGGGATTTTCCAGGCAAGAGTACTGGAGTGGGGTGCCAATAGAAGACGTTAAAGCAAATATAAGAGATTACATAGTTTGTGAATAAAGCTTACTTTCTTAAATATTGAAAAGACTGAGTTTTCTTAAGTAATCAAATATCTGATAAAGGCAAAATAAAGTTCAGGAAATTATTTTGATAAAACATACAATCTTTTCTTTCTAGGCAGATTACATAAAAGGTACAGAAAAACCTTTTACAATTGCTAATTAAAAGCAGACTAACAGTCATAAAACTATCATCCATTCAGCCAATGAAAGAAAATTAAGCTTCAGTTTTATGAAAGTACTCTGTTTATAGTATATTGTCGGGGGAGTGTGTAATTTCCTCGGTTCTGTCTCACCTCAGCAAAAATTTGAAGCAATGGGTGAGCCAGCGTTGCAGCTCAGCTTTATTGACAAGCAAAGGAAAATACATCCTTGAGGCATGAGGGTGGCTGGAACAAAAAGAGGATAAGCCCCAATCCTTCTAGGCTTCTTCCTTTTAAACATTTGTCTCCTCCCCTCTGAGCCTGCCCTAGGTAAATTGGGCTAGCCAGGAGGGCTGTTTGTTTTACCTGAGGTCCTCACTCTGGTCCTCAGACCTTCTTTTGTCCTATTTTCATGGCTTTTCCCTCTTTTTTCTTTTAGCTACCAGCATTTTGGACTCCTTTTTTGCCATTCTAACTACCTAACACTATGTTTTGAAATTAGAACTTTGCCTTTGGAATCTGCAAAGGCTTCATGATATTTTTTTTTTCCATCTAGGTACAGGGGTTCATTTATCTTAGGTGAGGATACCTAAACAGAAGAATTCTATCAGGCTGTGAAAATTAACTTCCAACTTAGCTAACTTCTGACCATACAGCTACTTAAAACAACAACGACAACAGCAAAAAACCTTTCAATTAACTTGTCAGGATTTAGCTGAAGCAAACAATAAATATTTCTGACAGTTATGTATGACGCACTGGACTCCAGTTCAGTTCAGTTCAGTCTCTCAGTTTTGTCCGGTTCTTTGCAACCCCATGGACTGTACACGCCAGACTTCCCTATCCATCACCAAGTCCTAGAGCTTGCTCAAACTTATGTCCATTGAGTCAGTGATGTCATCCAACCATCTCATCCTCTGTTGTCCCCTTTTCCTTCTGCCTCAAGAGACATCCCCAAAGAGAGTGGAAAGGACACTACCCTCCCAAGATCCAGAGCTACTCTTGAAGATGACCAAAAGATAGAAAATCTTAGGAATCCTCAGGGATTGCTCTGAGGGCTGGAAGTAATTGGTAGGACTCTAGTTGCAAATGGAGTTCAACCCACATTCCTGTATAGCCAAATCTAGTTGCAGATGGGTTATAATTCACATTTCTATCTGGCTATATTTTGATTCCTCTAGGCTGACTGTTGCCAAGAAAGGGTCTCAGAACAGGAGATAAAACCAACAAGAAAGTGACAGTTGTTCTCAGTGAGGTAACACATAATGGGACTCTGGGCTGGGCACCTCGGGTTTTTCAACTGAAGTAAAATTCAAGCTTTGTTCTCACCCAGACATTCCGAGAACAAAGTTAGTAGCAAAAGCTGAACTCGACTAAAGCAGGGAGATAAAATGCCCACTCCTGAGGTCAGGGAAGACTCCCCTGTCTGCACATGTGTAGGAAGGCTTCTTGGGGGTCAGAATGGGAGGATGCCCCACCCCATAATAAGTGTGGACATGCACTCATAGGCCTCAGTGGTGGGATCCATCCTAGAAAAATGTTGCACAAACATCTTGGTTCCAACGATTAATTAGTCAGGTGAAAAGAAACAAGGTAATTGGCCAAAGGTAAACAAAATCCTGGAAGGACTGTCTTGCATAAGTGATTTACATCACTTCTTTTCTGTGCTCCTCCTCACTCAGGTTTCCTGCACTCCTCTCCAGGTATGTCTCTCCCTAGTTTCTGACTTACTGTGCTCCTTTTCATTAGAGAGGGTGCCCATAGCCTTTCTCTCTGGGTGTGTATCTCTGCCCTGATTCTGAGCTGGATAAGCAAGCTATTTTCCTGTGTGCTCTTCTGTACACTGTGCTATGTCTCTAATAATAAACTTTGTACCTGTTTTTATAACTTTTATCTTTGAAACATTTTTGCTTTCAAATAGGGGCAAGAGCCAGGGCTACTTTGCTTCTACTATCTAGCCCCTGCTGGTCTGGGGGCTAGGGTTCCTAGTTTTCATCCATGTTACCCAGTCCTGGGTGTTCACTGGAAGGACTGATGCTGAGGCTGAAACTCCAATACTTTGGCCACCTCATGCGAAGAGTTGAATCACTGAAGCTGGGAGGGACTGGGGACAGGAGGCGAAGGGTTCAACAGAGGATGAGATGGTTAGACGGCATCACCGACTTGATGCACATGAGTTTGGGAGTTGATGATGGACAGGGAGGCCTGGCGTGTTGCAGTTCAAGGGGTTGCAAAGAGTCAGACATGACTGAGAGACTGAACTGAACTGAACCCAAGTTTAAGTCCTAGGCAGGGAACTAAGATCTTTCTTTAGCATCACTCACTGCTCTCCCTCCTAGATTAGCAGGTGAGAAAGGAACAATAGAAAAATAAGTCTCAAAATAGAAAAAAGTTGATGTGAAATTTTATCTTCTTCTCTTGACTGTGGCCTACAGAGAGAGGTTTGGTAGAACTGACCCAATAAGAATTCTCACCCTCTGCTGCCTTCTGCCATTTTTTCCAGAATCCTATCTGTAGTCACTAGAATAAATAGGAGTTAATGTAGAGAGTGCATTTTTGGTATGCCCAAGAATTTGGCAAGATTTTCTATTATTTTTAGTTCTGGTTTCCCTTTATCTGTTTAAGGGAATAGCCTGTAGCAGTTTAACAGAGAATCAAACTTGAGAGGGGCCCATGGGCTGGACTTACTTTGAGAATATATGTGAGGGTATTTTAAGGCCATTGGCTAGATGAATTTTTCTTATGGTCATATAGTCATTTCAAAGTGGAAGGGCAATTTGTAGCAAGGAAACAAAGTTTGACAGCATGTTGGATCAGTTTGTTTCATTGTAACCCTTGCTTTCTGCTGCTTTTGTTATTATAACCACTAAAATGATGCTGTTTGTAGCTATAAGCATACATAATGGCCTGCTTCTGAGAACCCTGCTCCTTTGCCTGAATGTTAAACCAAAATGTGTCTGTTCAGCTCACAGGGAGACATTCTGACCCTCTCCACCTGTGAGCGGCTGCAAAGAAGAAGAAATTAATACATCCCCCCACCCAAGTTTGGCCAAGCCAGAAGACATTTTGCAAGATTCATGGTCTTTTTACTTTACTTCCTCACCTCCTCTACTTCTCTGTTCAATAAAAGAAACTGGAATCCAGACAGTGATAAGAGGGTACTCTATAACTTTAGCACACCATCTTCTTGGACACCCAGCTTTCTGAATAAATTTGCTATTCCTTGCCTCAACACTTGTCTCCTAATTATTGCCCTGTAGTGTAGTAAGCAGATGCAGCTTGGACTCAGTAACAAATTTAGACCCAAGATTAGAGAAACATGTACTCAAAAACAGGAAGATAGAAAGGGAACAATAGGATTTACCTAGTCTTACAGTTTTTTATTTTAGGCAGATATTGAATCTTTGATTTTTCATTAGTCTTTTGCAGTAAAGCTATATTGGAATTTTGGACCCTCTAGATACTTCTGCCTGCCAATCAAAACAGGTACTGAAACAGGAGGGAAGGGAGTAGGGCACAACCTTAAAAACTGACATAGCTATAGGAGATGACAAAACCTGATTCATGATCTTTTTACTTTAGTGGGCCCATTTGGGCAAAAGAGTCAACTTTTAGTAGATTTTGAGCCTCAAAAAACAGTCACTGTAATATATTAGTATATAAATAACACACACATCAGCACCATGACAGTTCTGAGACCAAACATAAAAGGCCCCCAACAATTGGTGGTGGCCCAATTTCTGGAAATTCCTGTCCCTTCCTCAAAATTTAATGGGTAAAATCTTCCCATTCATTAGCCTATGAAATTACTGCTCCCATAAAAACTAATCATGTCATATTTCAAAACTGTTGCCTTCTGAGGTGACCCACACTCTGTGGACTGTGTTTCTCTCTAAATAAATCCACTTCTTACCTACCACTCCATCTCTGAACTCTTTCGCAGTAAAGCAAGAACCTCAAATTCACTGGGAAAAAAGTACCTTATTTTGTTTGATTTGGGAGCATTTATTTTCCAGTGAATATCTTAAATAATCTTGTCTAGTTGAAGCATACCTAATAATAGTATTATGATTCTAGATAGTATTTTATTTTTACTTTTACTTTTAATAAAATCTACAAGTTTAAATCCAAGCCAAGCACATCCTAATTGAAAAAACATAAAAGTACCCACCAGAAGGACAATCTTCTATCTAAATTCTGAATAAAGTTGGAGAGCTTGACCAAAAGGAAGGGGCACAAAATTTGAGAGAGGGCTCACCAAATCAGAAGAAGAAAACCTAAAAAGCATTGAGTGCAAGCATCTCAGTGTGGGTACCTCACTAAATTTTGATTCTGAGGCAGTTGTATCCTTTAAATTCCATGTTCTAAAACCATTGAATGTCAGTCTCGATAAAGAGGTAAACTGAAACAAATACAATTTACCTGGTACTATTTGTAATTACCATAGGAATTGCAATTTGGGAAACACATGCTATAGTAAGCTACAGGGGAGTTCCATGAAGGTATGAGTTGGGCTGTATTTATAGGCAAGGAGTGCAAAGAGTGGGAAGCTCAGCCAGAGTCTAAGCAGTAATGATTAGCTTGAAGATGGAAATGAATTATTGGTGGATGTCCATGGATTCAGAGATAATGCTTTGTTTTCTGTACACTGAGCATTTAATGGAAATCACTGCCTCATTTCTTAAGTTCAGTTTTTCTGAGAGTGCATGCATGAGATTTTGCATTTCATATTCTCCAGTTCCATTCTAGATTAAAATTATTTCACAGTATTACTTCTGAAAACAGCTTATATGTATAGGCAAAATGCAATCATTAAGAAGACTTTGTATATACATATATATAACAATATAAGTATAGTCGAAGCTATGGTTTTTCTGTAGTCATGTATGGATGTGAGAACTGAACTATAAAAAAAGCAGAGTGATGAAGAATTGATGCTTTGGAACTGTGATGTTGGAAAACTCTTGAGAGTCCCTTGGACTGCAAGGAGGTCAGACCAGTCAATCTTAAAGGAAATCATCCCTGAATATTTATTGGAAGTACTGGCTGACCTTGAAGCTCCAATACTTTGGCCACCTGATGTGAAGAACTGACTCACTAGAAAAGACCCTGATGCTGGGAAAGACTGAAGACAGGAGGAAAAGGAGGCAACAGAAGACAAGATGGTTGGATAGCATTACCAACTCAATGAATATGAGTTTGAGCAAACTCCAGGAGAGTCCCAACAGAAGAAACAGATTGTTACCAACACTGTAGAAGTGTCCTGTGTATCACTTCCTGAAAACAACCCATTTCCTCAAAGTATTCTGTAATTTGCTTACTGCTTTACAATTAAGAACAGTGCTTTTACTTCATTTAAGATCTGTAGGCATTTTTAAAATAGTTATGCATTATTCTTTCAGAAGCTCTCCATGAAATTAATGATGGCTATCATTTATTAAGTCCATAGTATGTGTCAACCTATTCTAAGCCATTGACATACAGAATTTCATTTCATAATTACAGCAACTTTCTAAGGTAGATCCTTATGATTTCATTTCACAAATGAGGAAGCTGAGTCTTAGATAAGCTAAATGAGTCCTTAAGTTTACACAAACAGGAACTGGAAATCTATTGTCACAGCCAGTGTGGTATTGAACATGATAATAATACCCATAAAGAAGCACTCATTTTAATTGAAGAATCATTTTGCTCTCTCATGGGAGGCTCTTAGGTAAATTACCAAAGTGAGATATTGAATTGAAAAAAACTCAGTATTTCATTGATTGCATCAGTGGATAGCTGAGTTTAAATTGAACAGCTAAACCTCCTCCCCTGTAATCAGTTTTGTTTTTGTTTTTGTTTTTTTTTTTACTTAAAACATTCACTCAAAATATGCCATGAAACACTATGAGACATTAAAAAAATAAACATTTAATTACAATTTGCTTTCAAACAACTTTCAGTTTATGTGAGATAGATATAAATGCCAAGTAGATTTGATGTTGCTATTTTTCTGTCACTAAGTTGGGTTTGACTCTGTGAGTTCATGGACTGCAGCATGCCAGGTTCCTCTGTCCTCCACTGTCTCCTAGAATTTGCTCAACTTCATGTCCATTGAGTCAGTGATGCCATCCAACCTTCCTATCCTCTGCTGACCCCTTTTCCTTTTGCCTTCATTCTTTCAAAAAATTAGGGTATTTTCCAATGAGTCAGTTCTTCACATCAGGTGGCCAAAGAATTGGAGATTCAGCTTCAGCATCAGTTCTTCCAAGGATTATTCAGGGTTAAATTCCTTTAAGATTGACTGAATTGATCTCCTTGCATCCCAAAGGACTCTCAAGAGTCTTTTCTGGTGCCACAATTCAAGAGCATCAATTCTCCACCACTCAGTCTTCTTTATGGTCCAGCTCTCACATCCATACATGACTATAGGAAAAACCATAGCTTTGACAATATGGAACTTTGTCAGCAAAGTGACGTCTTTGCTTTTTCATACACTGTGTAGGTTTGTCATAGCTTTCTGTCCAAGGAGCAAGTTTTTTTGTTTGTTTATTTATTTATTTATTTTTTTAATTTTGTGGTTGTAGTCACCATCCATAGTGATTTGGGAGCCCAAGAAAACAAAATTTGTCACTTTTTCCTTTGTTTCCCCTTCTATTTGCCAGGAAGTGATGGGTCCAGATGTCATGATCTAAGTTTCTCTAATATTGAGTTTCAAACCAGCTTTTCCACTCTCTTCTTTCACCCTCATCAAGAAATTCTTTAGTTGCTATTCACTTTCTGCCATTAGAGTGGCATCATCTGCATATCTGAGGTTGATTCCAGCTTGTGATTCATCCAACCCGTCATGTCACATGATGTACTCTGCATATAAGTTAAATAAGTAGGGTGATAATATGCAGCCTTATTGTATTCCTTTCCCAACTTTGAACCTGTCAGCAGTCCCATGTCCAATTCTAACTGTTATTTCTTGACCTGCATACAAGTTTCTCAGGAGATAGGTAAGGTGGTATGGTACTCCCATCTATTAAAGAATGATCCATAGTTTGTTGTGATCCACACAGGCAAAGGCTTTAGCATAGTCAATGAAAGCAGAAATAGATATTTTCTCTTTTCTTTTTTTTTTTTCTGGAATTCTCTTGCTTTCTCCATGATTCAACAAATGTTGGCAATTTGTTCTCTGGTTCCTCTGCCTTTTCTAAACTAAGCTTGTACATCTGGAAGTTTTTGATTCACATATTGCTGAGACCTACCTTGAAGAATTTTGAGCATAACTTTGCTAGTATGTGAAATGGGTACAATTGTATGGTAGTTTGGACATTCTCTGTCATTGCCCTTTTGTGGGGTTGTAATGGAAACTGGACTTTTCCAGTCCCATGGCCACTGCTAAGTTTTCCAAATTTCCTAACATATTGAATGCAGCACTTCAACAGCATCATCTGTTAGGATTGGAATAGCTCAGTTGGAATTCCATCACCTCTATCAGCTTTGTTTGTAGTAATGCTCCCTAAGACCCACTTGACTTCATACTCTAGGATGTCTGGATCTAAGTGAGTGACCACACCATTGTGGTTATCCAACTCATTATGCCCTTTTTTGTATAGTTCTTCTTTGTATTCTTGCTACCTCTTCTTAATCTCTTCTGTTTCTGTTAGGCCTTTCCATTTCTGTCCTCTATCATGCCCATTCTTGCATGAGATGGTCCTTGATATCTCCAAGTTTCTTGAAGAGATCTCTAATCTTTCCCATTCCATTGTTTACCTTTATTTCTTTGAATCATTCATTTAACAAGGTATTCTTATTTGCATTCAGTTATGTATATCTTTCCCTTTCTCCCACGCCTTTCACTTTTCTTCTTTTCACAGCCATTTGTAAAGCCTCCTCAGACAACCACTTTGCCTTCTTGCATATCTTTATCTTTGAGATATAAATGCCAACTAGATAGGTATATTTTCATGCATCAGAAAAGTACAGTTATGTAAATGATGTGAGAGAGAATTTTCAAGTCTAAGTTCAGTGGCATCTATTAGCAACTTTACTTTCACCATAGTGGGAGGATTTATACCCTAGAAGTTAAAAAGTGCTAAAAGAAATTTGGCTTTTTTAAAAGAGTCTTCAGAGTTGTTTTACTACCACTACTTTTGTATGTGATTTTGTTAAGTGTCTCTAATGTTCTTATGCAAGAACATTTTCTCAGATGTACAATTATAATGCAGATCCAGTCAACCTATATTGATTCAATATTTAATAAACATTATTATATGTTGAACAACAGATGTTAAAAAATATACATAAAGAAGATGCAGATGCTGTCCTTCTGTGGTTTAATGTCTAATAAGGATTAGACATTATATTGCTTAAATATAATCTTATATGCAATATGTCCTGTAATTTTGTCCATACTCACATGATTTTGGGAGGAAGGGCTGCTTTTTGTGAGGCAGAGGCAGTGGTGTTGGCAGCAGTGGCTGGAGCCTCTGATTGAGTTTCGGGGTTCAGTACTGGAACCAATCAGCACGGGCAGCGAATCAGGAGAGTGAGGCATGGAGTGCATCTGGCAGTCTTCTAGGATCTCCAGGGTGAAACTGACTGTGGACAGGACTCTAACTTGGAGGGACCATGCAACACTATACAGCAAACAGCAATAGTTCAACAGAGAAGACTATTGTACAGGCTGGACAGACTCAGCAGCAGGTCCAAGGGCAGCCACTAATGGTACAGGTCAGTGGAGGCTGGTTAGTCCCATCAACTGGCCAACACATCATGGTCCAGACTCTTCCTGGTGGATAAGGTCAAACCATCATGCCGGTACCTGTGTTTGGGACACGGGTTTTGCAGCAGATACAGTTGGTCCCACCAGGACAGATCCAGATCCAGGGTGGGCAGGCTGAGCAAGTACAGGGCCAGTAGGGCCAGACCCACCAGATCATCATCCAGTAGCCCCAGATGGCCGTCACTGCTGTCCAGACACAAACACAGCAGCAGATTGCTCTCCAGAGGCAGCAAGTGGCACAGACTGCTGAAGGTCAGACAATTGTCTATCAGCCAGTTAATGGAGATGGCACCATTCTCCAGCAAGGCATGATCACCATCCCCACAGCCAGTCCAGCAGGAGCACAGATTGTTCATATGGAAGCTGACACCAACACAACCAGCAGTGGGCAAGGGACTGTCACTGTGACATTTCCGGTGGCAGGCAGTGTGGTTAATTCAGGAGGGATGGTCATGATGGTACCTGGTGCTGGCTCTGTGCCTACAATTCAGAAAACCCCTCTCCCTGGGAAGAAGATGCTTGAAGAAGAGCCTCTCTATGTCAATGCCAAATAGTACCACCTTATACTTAAGAGGAGGCAAGCTCAGACTGAATTAGAGGCAGAAGGGAAAATTCCAAAAGAAAGAAGGAAATACTTGCATGAGTCTCAGCACCATCATGCCATGGTATGGAAGCATGATGAAGGCAGATGATTTTTTTCTCCAAAGGAAAAAAATAGTCCCCATATGCAGGATCCAAGTCAAGCATATGAAGGGGCTGTGACACGGATTATCCAAGTGTCCTAACCCCAGGCCATGTAATAGAGCTGATCAAGGTCATACTCCTTGCACTTTTTCCCACAGTGCCAAGGATATTGATCAACTCTTCTGATGGGACACTGATAATCACATTCTGCCCTTTTCTACAGGACAAAAACCACTTAGTTTTTAATAAGTGGTTCAGTATTATAATTCCAGGGATGTCAGGCAAATTGAAGTTGCAAGCCTCTGTCTCACCCTTTCAGTCAGGACTTATCTCAGACTGTTGGTGACATTGATATTTCATGGATTGGGATGATGCCAGGGACTCATGCCAGCCCATCAGTACCATGCATTGCACTTGTGCTGACTGGTGATGTCAGTCAGCCATCTGAGCAGAGGAGAACAACCTTCTCAACCTAAACTGCAACTGAGGAAGCTGCAACCCATTACTTCCCACAGATTCTGAACAGCACTTATCCCTCTAATGAAGATCTCAGGCGGACTGATGGGCAGTTTGTATTCAGAGATGGTTTCTAGTCCAGGCAGCTCCATCTCATGATATGGAAACAATAAATTCTCTGAGACAAATTCATCTGATCTGTGGTAATAATAAGAATCTCTTCTACCCAGATGATAGGTTGGGATTTTTGGACTCCAGCTAAGAAAAATCTAACTCTGGGGATAGAGTGATAAAAGATTCAAGCACTAAAAATATGAATTGCTGGATCTCTTAGCTTTCACAAGGTGTAGTTTACTTGTCTGTCTGGTGACAGGTGATATGGACCATATTTCCTGCTATGGCTACTTTGAAGATGATTTAGAGGTTACTGGACCTTGAAACTCCCTTTCCTTAGTAGAGAACAAAATTATACAACTTCTGTGCTGAAGTACTGAGGATATGTATAATAACTCCAAAACAAAGCAAAATTAGAGATTTTCAATCTTAGGTTTTGTGACAGTATTTGAGGAATAGAAAGGTTCATGTATGTTTCAATCCAGAAGGACAAAGTGTAGTGTATATACCCTTGTGATGTCATATAGCATTATTTGCCAGTGGATGGATGCCTGGGATAGATCATTATAGTGAAGAGAAAAATTTACACTTATACTAGAAATTTTAACAAGCATGGAAAGGGAAAAGTCTGAGATCTGATCCTTGACAATTTCTGGAAAGCACAGGTCAATCAAGCTAGCCGGGACATAGTCCAGGTTACCTGCTAGAGTGTGAAGTAGATGCTGGCTTCACTCCTGCTGTGCTTTGTGCTGGCCCCAAAGAGTGAACATTCTCATTCTTCCCATGGTACCAGTTTCCATTTGTTTCCCCTTTTCTCCACCAGTCCTGTGCAGAAAGGCTTTCATATTGCATTCATGTTCTGGGAATAAAGTACAGACTGGAGATAGATATTCCCGCAGGGTCAGGAACAGGGCCAAAGCCCCCAGAGTGGGTTGTGCCTCAGTAATCTGTTTCTTTTCTAGATGTGGAATCCTGGGACAACTAAGGTGATTTCAGAAGAGTTGCTGTTTTCTTAGAAAGAGAAAAAAACCTGTAATCCTTTCAAAGAACATTTGGTTTTGATTTAAATACCAAGACTAGAGATATCACTCTAGCTATATTAAGAGGGAAAAGAAATTAAACCCACCAAGGAAAACATCACAAAAGGAAATCATTGTAATGGTGCAAAATAGAGGTACAGAGAGTTATGCAGAGAAAGCAGGAAGTAAAGTATCTCCCTACTTGCTTGAGTCAACTTATCTGTCCTGGCTTCCAGATGTCAGGAGGGGCTGACCCTTTGGTGTTAATTTTATTTGGTAAGCCCTAAGTTCTTCAGATAATAGATGACTAAAAATGAAGAATTTTTATTCTTTGGTTTTATTTAGAAGTCTTCAAGATGTAGAGTTCAGAAAGAAATTTCTCAGACCTAATTTCTTGTATTTAAACCAACAACAGTTCTAAAATGCTATTTATTTGTGTCTGTAAAACTGTACATACACTACCAACCTCATACTGTTGCGGGTTTTTTTCTCACAAGCTTGAGTTTGTTTTTTTTTTTAATGAAATGCTTCAGTTGTCATTTTATCACTGCATTTCAGTTAGCTCATAAGCCTTTTACTGTGGTCATTTTAGCACATAGTAACCCACAAAGTGGGGATGAGGTTTGCATTTTTTTCTTTTCTACTAAAAGTTCTTTTATTCATTTGTTCTTGTACTATAGTGATGCAAATAGAGTGAAAAGATGAGTGAATAGTTGGTTTAATACACAGTTATTTTACTTAAGTGTTTTTTTTTTTTGACAGGATAATTATAAATATATATATTTCAATTGCACTGGCACATTGAACATGTCAGTGTCTATACCACTGAACCAACAGAGCATTTTTCTGGCTAATGGATGTCTGGTAATAATGTCTTGGTTTTCCTTTGGAACTCAACTACATAGAAGGCTTTTTGTTTTTCTTTTTTTTTTTTCCCTCAGCAGTGGAAGAAGCACAGGTGATTGATCACTGATGTCATTTCAATTACAGGATAATTATAAATGTATATATTTCAATTGCACTGGCACATTGAACATGTCAGTGTCTATACCACTGAACCAACAGAGCATTTTTCTGGCTAATGGATGTCTGGTAATAATGTCTTGGTTTTCCTTTGGAACTCAACTACATAGAAGGCTTTTTGTTTTTCTTTTTTTTTTTTCCCTCAGCAGTGGAAGAAGCACAGGTGATTGATCACTGATGTCATTTCAATTGTTATTTTTAAAAATCAACTTATAAGAATGCTAAAAAAATTTATACTGGAGTAATATATTAAAATGATAATTTTAAAAATTATATGTACAGATACAGTAACTTTAAGCAAGACATACAAGTCAGATTTGGAAGTTTTCAACTTTAACTGATGCTATCAATTTAGCCAGCAGTTATTCAGATGAAAAATAGTGTAAAGAACATTCTAGGTCAAACAGGAGGTAAAGAGATAAAGCATTTCCATTATAATATAAATCAATGCAATAATTCAAGACATCTTTCATTAAGAAAGTTTCTCTCATAGCTAGATAGATGTATATATTTGTGTGTGTATACATAACCAAACAAATACTACATATTTAGTAAATATTATGTATATTGTATACATAGTATATATGTATACACATTATTTATATATACACACTATATTTAGATACATTATATATATATATATATGTATGTATATGTATATGTATATATAATATGCTAATATGCTGAAGCTACAATAAACTCTTCCAAATGCTCAAAGAAGCTTTTTTTTCCCTTTTGGCACTTGGTCTTCAGATATATTCATCATTTGACATGGACCAGTGCAACTCAAAGGTGGTCTGTGAACTAGTTGGCTACCAATCTATCTATGATGATATAAAGAGATCAAGCTACTTGAAAAACTGTTTTCAAACCTCTTGAAAAGCATGCACAAATCAATACTCACAAGTGTAACATTCAAGTGTATAACCCCACAGGGCATCACGTCACTGTCATTGAGAAGAGTATGGAGTTCAATTCAGAGAAAGATGGAAAAATATGTCAGCCAAACTAAAGAATAGGATCATGTAGCTCCCTTAAAATGTTAACATTGAAAATCTTAGCTACCTGTCTTCTAAACCTGTATAGAAACTTCGTTCAGCATTAATCAAAAAGTGAACTACTCTTCACTCTCCACACCCAATTGCTTAATTTCAGATAAAAGAGACAAAGTGCCAATTGCTTTGATTTATCAATTATTTCATATCATTTTCTTTTTGAGCGACAATCTTTCCATTTGATAGATTTTTTAGTCTGATTCAAAGCAGTAATTGGAATTACTGTTACAGCATCATTAGAATAAAACCTCCAGACATTCTTTGTCCAGACACATTTATTGAGAGCGCATTACTTTAACTATGGGCATGGCAGACAGATGAACTGATATTAGGAGACTTATACTAGCTCTTGTCTCTGTTAACAGAACACATTATTTCTTCTAAAACAAGTTTCCAGTTGACTAAGGAAGACATTTCTTCTTGTTTGAGAGAGATATTTGATTGAGGCTGGTACTTTTATGATTAAATCCAAGAGAAGAAAAGCAAACCTATAGAGTGAAAAGAAAGTTATGGACATAGTTTTAGTACTAATATTTGGAAACAGCCTTTGGTAGATGCCCCATGAAGAGATTGGAAAGATTTTCAAAATAAACTTATTCCACTAAGATAAATTATCAGAATATCTGGATTAAGTATAAGCATTGCTCATTGATGGTAACATGATTACTATAGACAGGAATCTGTATATGAAGTTTTAAAACACTGACATAAACAAACAAATAATCCAAATACAAAGAATGAGGAGACTGACACTGCACTGGGGAAAAATATTTTAAAAAGGAGGAAAGAATATGTGATATTTTTGGGACATAACACCGGCACTTTCAGTTGAAGGTGACAGCCAGCATAAGAAATGGCCCTAAGGATTTAAGAAGCAATAAGAATTAGTGTTCACAGTCTTAAGACTGTTGTTTTGAACAGAAGACAAAACATATTTAATAATTAAGATAGATCCACAAAATTGAATCTCACTGGATATCTCTGCAATGGTGGGCATATAAAAAAAGGGATTTTAAAGCAGAACACAAATAGATTTTAAATAATACATTGAAATCTATTCCAAACTAATGTCCCAACTCCTGAACTCATAAATATTTGGGAAGGTAGTTTCAAATATGAATTAACCTTTCATCAATTTCAGAGATAAAGCTCACGGTGAGAGGATTACTATTTCTTATTGGTAGCATAATTTCATTTTTATCTTCAAATTGGACAATTTGAAGAATCTGGATTATACATTTCTTGAAACAATCTTAATGGAGGAAATCACACCACAGAGTTTAAATCACCACGGTGGAATTGTGAAAATTTGAGATTCTGAATAAGTCTAAGAATCTAAGATGTAGGAAATTAGTGATTAATTATATGTATTAGTAATTGTATATAACACATAAGGAGTGTTAGTATGCAGGGCTGAATATTAAAGAGGTACTGGAAACAAAATGACTGCTTCTACTTTTGAAAAGATTGATTTGGAGATATTCAACCAAAAATAGAAGAACAGTAAATAAAATTCAGTCCAGAGAAACTACCTGTAACTTGGACTTCATAGGTCTGACTGTCTTTTTGTTAAAGCTGTTTGTTGTGTTGACTTAGAAGAGTTTACAAAAGGACAAATACTTTTAGGTAGACATGTCAATTGAAAACTGAAGAGAAATGCAGCTGTGAGAAAAATAAGGGAGATTCTACAACATTATCAAATAAATAAAAATTCAATAGGAAGACACTATTAAGAAAATATGAAAGTAAGCCGTGTATTGGGAGGAAATATTCTGTCAAAGACCTGGTATAACAAATATATAATAAAAGCAATTTAAATATATTTTAAAATATAATTCTCATTTTTTAACTTGAACTAAATTCACATTTTGTTGTTCGATTTGATAAACATTCTTTTTATCTGAAAATGTTAGTTCTTCAGTTGTTTTTTACTTTTTGTGACCCAATGGACTGAAGCCCGTCAAGGTCCTCTGTCCATGGAATTTTCCAGGCAAGAATACTGGAGTGGATTGCCATTTCCTTCTAAAGGGGATGTTCCTGACCCAAGAATTGAACCCAGGTCTCCCACATTGTGGCAGTTTTTTTGTTGTTGTTTTTTTTTTTTTTTTTTTACCATCTGAGCCACCAGGGAAGCCAAATCAAGGATATAGTGACACTATGGGCAAAGGCAGTCTCTCATATATGCGTTCTTTCTTTAAATCTTCATTTAAAATTTATTTTATTGGTATGCAATTACCATAACATTGTGAATTTAAGGTGTATAATGTGCTGATCTGATACATTAAGATTTTGGAGTATAATGACCATCACCTCCAAACATGCAATTTATTGTTTCCCTGCACTGGGCAGTATAAGAATGAAGTTGTACCTGGGGGTTCACTTCCTCACCAAGAGATAAAGAAACCTTACAACCTGTGTGGGCTTATCACCTTGTCTGAGATTATCTTTCCCTGTTTAACAATGTGTACTCCTTTGCTCTGCTTAAGTGCATATCAAATGGTACCTAATCCACCTCCATATTACTCTGTCCCCTACAGGAAGGGGACAGGGTCCTTCATTCTGCTTCACATAAGCTGTGTATTCTTATCTGCTGCCACTGGAGGAGATCCTATGGCCATGGGGCTGTCTCTTATACACATCTAGATGTGTATAAGAGACAGATTGTACAGTCTGGCTTGGGAGCCACTTCCTCACTCTGCACAGCCATGTCGGTGGGATCCCTGGGGCCATTTTCTTTTTTGCTGTTGTTTT
>SJYR01005264.1:32846-43894 GCA_006410655.1 Kobus ellipsiprymnus
GAACAATACCCTCTACTGAAATTGATCTTGCTCCATGTCTTTGTTCATCCTGTTCTTGATTGTGATGTGTGTTCCTCAAGGACTCTAAAGCAAGAGGCAGTGGGCAGAAGTGTTCAAACTTCCACTACTGGTTATACACAAAGGATGCCCCTTGTGTGACAGATATACCATGACTAAAATGGAAAAAAAAAAAATCTTATTAAACTACAACACAGGGAGAATTTTTATTTTTTTTAAGAAAGAAAATAGTTAAGATTTCTAACCCATTAAATACATGGCCTCAAAGATTCTGTGGTACTGTACAAGAAAATCTTGAGGTAGAAATGAAAGTTGGGGAGTGAAAGTAGAAGAAACAGACAAAGTATGTATAGATGCATTTAGCAAATGGGTGATTTATCTTTGTGTGTGTGTATAGAAAAAAACATTTTATAGTAGACATAGTGAGATAATATGGCCAAGTGGTTAAGGCAATGGACTACTAATCCATTGTGCTCTTCATGTGTGGGTTCAAATCTTACCCTTTTCAAGCTTTCCAATGGTGGGGGAATGCAATTTTGGAGGCTTCCCTGGTGGCTCAGTGGTAAAGAATCCACCTATCAATGCAAGATATGCAGATTTGATCCCTGGGTCAGAAAGATCCCCTGGACAAGGAAATGGCAACCCAATTCAGAATTGTTGCCTGGGAAACCCCATGGACAGAGAAGTCAGGTGGGCTACAGTCCATAGCGTGATAAAAACAGTTGGATACAACTGAGGGACTAAACAACAACAAAATAGACATAAGGGAGATATGATTTTTCCCAGATATACTTTAAAATAAAGACTAAAATAGAAAGTCTTAACAGTGAAATATATCATATAATATTCCATAACATCTAATTATTTAAATAATAAAGATCAAATTAATCATTAATATAACTGCTGCTACCAATAGAAGAGTAATGCAAAAATCCTAGTTTGAAGAAATAATGGTGAAAGGAGCTTTTCTGCCCCTTTCCTGTTTTCCTATTCCTGTTCCCTTGTAACCTTAAGAGGACCTAATCTAGGAATGAGATCATTAGGAAATGTAAACTAACTCCTGACCTATTATCCACAGAATGCACACAATATCTTTACTAATCCATTGATTCTTTCCCTAGATCAAAAGAAGTAGGAATAAAGAATTGAGCAGTTAAAGAATGACTAGCACTTTGTCCCCAGAAGCCTTTTAACAATCCTGCAGGCATACCATGTGGGAAAGACAGCATCTGAAGAAATCCTGAAGAGCCAGCCAACCTGAACCCTCTGTCTTGATCATTCACTGAGATTCTTTCCCTTTTTTTTTCCTCTAAGAACTGTCATGGCTGAACAATATCTTGGGAATTGGTTTTGGGGACACTAGTCTGCCTTCTTCTTAGGTTGTCAGCTTTCTGATTAAAGCAATCCTTCCTTTCTACTAACATTTGCCTCTCAAGTATTGACTTTTGAGCAGTGAGCCACTGGACCTGAGTTTGGTAGCAATGGAGTTGCACAATTTAAAGTTGGAGGGCTTCCCTTGTGGCTCATCTGGTAAAGAATCTGCCTGCAATGCAAGAGACCTGGGTTTGATCCCTGGGTTGGGAAGATCACCTGGAGAAGAGAAAGTCTACCCACTTCAGTATTCTGGCCTGGAGAATTCCATGGACTGTATAAAAGTTGGATGTGATCATAGACATAAAGAATTCCAATATGTCATTTTTCTTTTTTGAACAAACATACAATTTTTTCAAGTACCATGTTTTTCCAAATCATGAATACGTAAATGAGTTCAAATGTGTTTATATTGTTTCTTTAAGTAAATAAATATTATATACATATAAATTACACACCCAAGGGCCCAATCTAAATGATGACTTTGTACAAACTATATAGCCTTGTAGCCACAACAAAATCAAGTTATAGAACATGTTCATCATCCTAGAAAATGCCCTTGTACTTCTTTGAAATAATTTCTTAATCCAAATTGAGTAAACAATATTTTACTTTCTGTCACTAAAGATTTATCTTCCATTTGTAGAATTTCATCTAAATGGGTCAAAATTATGTACTTTGCTTTTGTGTAATTATCAGTTATATCTATTTCATTGATATATAAAAATAATTAATTTTAATTATAATTCCCTATTTTTATCAATTTATCATGTCATTAACTTCCACTCACATTTTACTATTTGTTTGATATGAGAGTAGAGACACATTATTGAAATACCAGGACATTTTGTGCTGGTGTCAAAGGGTAACACCATAATAATAGTAGTAATAGAGCTAAATTAGCATCAGAATAAAGAAAACCTAAAATCTCACTGCTGCTGCTTCTGCTAAGTCACTTCAGTGTGTCCAACTCTGTGCGACCCTATAGACGGCAGTCCACCAGGTGCCTTCGTCCCTGGGATTCTCCAGGCAAGAATACTGGAGTGGGTTGCCATTGCCTTCTCCAGTGCATGAAAGTGAAAAGTGAAAGTGAAGTCACTCAGCCGTGCCCGACTCTTAGCGACCCCACGGACTGCAGCCTACCAGGCTCCTCCGTCCATGGAATTTTCCAGGCAGGAGTCCTGGAGTGGGGTGCCATTGAAAACCTCACTAGTAAACCTTAAAAACATGTTTGAATAGAATCAAGCAAATCTAATCCCAAAGAAAGGCAATGCAAGAAGGTTCAAACTACCGCACAATTGCACTCATCTCACATGCTAGTAAAATAATGCTCAAAATTCTCCAAGCCAGGCTTCAGCAATACGTGAACTGTGAACTTCCAGATGTTCAAGCTGGTTTTACAAAAAGCAGAGGAACCAGAGATAAAACTGCCAACATCTGCTGGATCATGGAAAAGCAAGAGAGTTCCAGAAAAACATCTATTTCTGCTTTATTGACTGTGCCAAAGCCTTTGACTGTGTGGATCACAATAAGCTGTGGAAAATTCTTCAAGTGATGGGAATACCAACCACCTGACCTGCCTCTTGAGAAACCTGTATGCAAGTCAGGAAGCAACAGTTAGAACTGGACATGGAACAACAGACTGGTTCCAAATAGGAAAAGGAGTATGTCAAGGCTGTATATTGTCACCCTGCTTATTTAACTTCTATGCAGAGTACATCATGAGAAATGCTGGACTGGATGAAGCACAAGCTGGGATCAAGATTGACAGGAGAAATATCAATAGCCTCAGATATACAGATGGCACCATCCTTATGGCAGAAAGTGAAGAGGAACTAAAAAGCCTCTTGATGAAAGTGAAAGAGGAGAGTGAAAAAGTTGGATTAAAGCTCAACATTCAGAAAGTGAAGATCATGGCATCCAGTCCCATCACCTCATGGGAAATAGATGGGGTAACAGTGGAAACAGTATCAGACTTTATTTTTGGGGGGCTCCAAAATCACTGCAGATGGTGACTGCAGTCATGAAATTAAAAGACACTTACTCCTTGGAAGGAAAGTTATGACCAACCTAGATAGCATGTTCAAAAGCAAAGACATTACTTTGCTGACATATGTCTGTCTAGTCAAGGCTATGGTTTTTCCAGTGGTCATGTATGGATGTGAGAGTTGGACTGTGAAGAAAGCTGAGCACTGAAGAATTGATGCATTTGAACTGTGGTATTGGAGAAGACTCTTAAGAGTCCCTTGGACTGCAAGGAGATCCAACCAGTCCATTCTAAAGGAGATCAGCCCTGGTGTTCTTTGGAAGGATTGATGCTAAAGCTGAAACTCCAATACTCTGACCACTTCATGCGAAGAGTTGGCTTATTGGAAAAGTCTTTGATGCTGGGAGGGATTGGAGGCAGGAGGAGAAGGGAACAACAGAAGATGAGATGGCTGAATGGCATCACTGGCTCGATGGACATGAGTTTTAGTGAACTCCGGGAGTTGGTGATGGACAGGGAGGCCTGGCGTGCTGAAATTGATGGGGTCGCAAAGAGTCAGACACGACTGAGCAACTGAACTGAATCTATGGTCAAGATTGCTGGGAGAAATATCAATAACCTCAGATATGCAGACGACACCATCCTTATGGCAGAAAGTGAAGAGGAACTAAAGAGCCTCTTTATGAAAGCAAAAGAGGAGAGTGAAAAAGTTGGCTTAAAGCTCAACATTCAGAAAACTAAGATTATGGCATCCAGCCTCATCACTTCATGGGAAATAGATGGAGAAACAGTGGAAACAGTGGCTGACTTTATTTTGGGGGCTCCAAAATCACTACAGATGGTCATTGCAACCATGAAATTAAGACGCTTACTCCTTGGAAGGAAAGTTATGACCAACCTAGACAGCATATTAAAAAGCAGAGACATTGCTTTGTCAACAAAGGTCTATCTAATCAAGGCTGTGGTTTTTTCAGTAGTCATGTATGGATGTGAGATTTGGACTATAAAGAAAACTGAGCATCAAAGAATTGATGCTTTTGAACTGTGGTGTTGGAGAAGACTCTTGAGAGTCCCCTGGACTGCAAGGAGATCTAACCCGTCCATCCTAAAGGAGATCAGTCTTGGGTGTTCATTGGAAGGACTGATACTGAAGCTGAAACTTCAATAGTTTGGCCACCTCATGTGTAGAGCTCACTCATTTGAAAAGACCCTCTTGCTGGGAAAGATTGAGTGCAGGAGGAGAAGGGGATGAGAAAGGATGAGATGGTTGGATGGCATCACCAACTCAATGGACATGAGTTTGGGTAGACTCTGGGAGCTGGTGATGGACAGGGAGGCCTGGTGTGTTGTGATTCATGGAGTCACAAATAGTCGGACACGCAGAGTGACTGAACTGACTGACAGATAGGCAATTTAATTGATTCCCAACACACACTTCAACTTTCTTGAAATCAATCTATATAATATGTTGGCTACTTGACACTGCTGTATGATATACAGGAAAATTGTTAAGAAAGTGGATCCTAAGATTCCTCTTCAGAGGAAAAAAGTACTTTTCTCTTTTCTTTCTATTGTATCTGTATGAGATGATGGATGCTAACTAAACCTTGTGGCAATCATTTCATAATATATGTAAGTATAATCATCATGTTGTTAACTTTAATTCATATAGTGATGTATTGTATGTTAATTATTTTTCAGAAAAAGTGATAAATTTCAAATCCAAACATTCAACAGCTTGATATTCATTAATACTGAAGAGAAAAATTTGACTCATTTCTTGGACAAAAAAAAATGTGAATGTAGATATACACATATATTATATGAATTACATAATTAAGAGATTTAAAATGGCTATCATATATGTGCTCAAGATTATGAGGGAAAACATGGGCATGCTAAGAAAAAAAGAGAAAGTTATCTTTAAAAACTAAGCAAAAATTGTGGAAAAAAAATATTTTAATTAATTGTAATTTAAAAAAAATTCACTGGAGACACTTACCAGAATACAGACACTTGTCAATCAGAGTATTTACTGCCATATCAGTCAACAAGTATGGCACATCCATCAGCTATTTTGAGCCTCCAAATGTGAATTTCTGAGCTTGGAGAGTACCCAAAAGGAAAAATAATGTGAACTATCCCGCAGTTATCAGCCTCTCCTCACAGTGAGTACTGAGGATATCTGGGGACATGAGAAAGCCTGGAAGGCAACCATCTACCACTCCCTACTGTGAGGAAGGAACTAAGAATGTGAATATCAATCCAATCATTTAGATTAAATATAAAAACAAAATATGCAATTATTCCAAAGGAAGAAAAAAAGAGAAAAATAAAGAAAAATATGTGACAGATGGAAAACATATAATATAATTAGTTTGAGTAATTTTGATACAGCATTATATAAAAGTGGCTTAAGCATTAAAAATGTAAAGTAGATATTGTCTAAATGGATAAAAATGTGAAATCCAACTGTATTAAGACAACAAATGCAGTGTTAATACAGACAAAGAAAGTTTAAATTAAAATACACTATGTAAAAATTCATCATAGAAAGCTGGAATGGCTACATTAATTTCACAGAAACTAGATTTCAAAACAAGGACTATTACCAGAAATAAAGTATTAATTTAGCAATGGTAAGAGAGTTAATTTACAAAGAAAACACTAACATTCAGTGCTCATGAAACTAATCGACTTCCCAGGTGGGGTTAGTGCCAATGCAGGAGAGGGATTCAATTCCTGGATTGATCAGAAGATGGAAGAGTAGGCAATGGTAACCCAATACAATATTCTAGCCTGGAAATTACTTGGAGAGAGGAGCCTTTTGGGCTATAGTCCACGGTGATGCAAAAAGTTGGACACAACTGAACATGCATGCATACACACACATGCAACTAATAATGTTGCTTCAAAATACACCAAGCAAAAAAATTGCATAACAGAAAGGAGAAATATAAATATACACAGTCAAAGTTGGAGATTTCATCCCTCTGTTTTCAGTAACTTACAAAACAAGTAAAATATTACCAAGTATATGAAGGATAAGAACAATACCATCACCTAAATTATCTGATTGCTCTTTATAAAATATTACATCCAATACTCATGGAGAAAACATTTTCTTCAATGCATAATCAATGGAATATTCACCAAAATAGGCTGCATGCTGGCTATAAGCATAAATGAATTTAAGAATGTGAAAATCATACATACATTTTTTTTCCTCTGACTACAAAATAATTAAATCAGAAATTAATGACATATTTGGAATAATGAAATATTATTGGAATAAACCCACAATCAAAATTAAACAACATACTTGTAATGATATGAGTTTAAATAAAATATTGTAAGCACAATTATGAGATATTTAAATGGACTGAAATGAAAACTCACCTATCAATGGTAAATTCTTGTATTAGAAAAGACTGAAATTCCCAAGAAACAGCTAAGAAAATGAAGTGCAAATTATAACTTTGCAGAAATCTGATACCTAAATCTAACTACCTGGTTAATTTTAAAAGTATTCTTTTTACATAGCTTTTTTCCACTAATATCTGATCACCAAAGCAACATTAGAATGCCATCTAATATTTTAAATGCCCAGGCGGAATTATATATGCCTAGTTCACTCTGGGATTCCTCGTTTCTTTAGCATGGGCTTGGGTGATCATGATTAACAGTATCTGCCATATTGTAAATGTTTGTCACATAAATCATGGTTGGTTAAATTTGCTTGATGGTAACACTTGACAAAAGAGTGATTCTTGATAATGACAATGTCACCAAAAAGAAAGTGCACACTTTTATATGTAAAACATAATTTAATGCACAAATCACCTTATATGTAGAAAGGTTTGGGATTTTTTCAGTGGTCCACTGATTAAGACTTCATGCTCCCAACCTAGGGGGCAAGGGTTCCATGCCTGGTCAGGGAACTAAAATCCTGCATGCCACAGGACTCAGTCAAAATAATAATAATAATAATTTTTCAGTCTTTTAGTTATTAGGGCACTTCAGTTTTACTCTTTCTGCTGATTGATAAGTGATCCTCTCTCTCTCTCTCTCTTTTTCCCCTTTGTTTCTTTCTCTTTTCAAATTTTAGTTTTCTCTTTATTTCCACTTCTACAACATAACTAATTTTGTTAAGGTATGTGAATCTTATTGAAGAACAATATCTTTTAAAATTAGCCAGTAAGCTTCCTTGAAACAGGTCTGCCTCTATGCTGCCTTAATGGGGTGTGTAGTCCTGGCTCTCTGAGAGTGGGACGGAAGCTAGAAGCTTTCTACCACTGCTTCTAGAATCTTTTACTTTAGATGTGAGATTTTTCACTTGTTAACAGTTTAGCAGCTGTTATTCCTAATATAAATGCAAATGTAGATGTGTTAACTTGAAAGACCAAGCTTGGCCATTCTCCTGATTTATGGAGCGATTTGGAAGAATAATTATAGGACAATGACAGAGGAATGAATGCCCTGTCAGAGGGAGCTAGCGTACAAAAGTGATACACTTTGGGCATTATGAGATGACGGCAGGTAATACAGAATTTTAGTAAAGCTATTGACTTATTGTTCCAGGGTTTTCTCTGCTTTACTTGTTGAAAATATACTTAATCCTTTTGGAGTAAATAAGTCCTTTGAAAAAAATTTGCAAGGTAAATGAGAATAGAAGAAAAAAAAAACTTCAGAAGAAAAATATATTAATTTTCCTATTAATTTAATCAGAAATGGGTTAATCCATTTATTTGAAAAATAAAATAAAATGAGGTGAGGTGATGAGATGAAATGAAATAAAAATAAAGTAAAAATAAAATAAAAGAGAACCACATGGATGTCTGGAATTGTAGCAGTAGATCACAAAGTTATTCATCTTTCTTAGAGTGGTAAAGGGCATAGAATAGAAAAGAATAGTGTTTAATCACTTAGTCATCTGCAACTCTTTGTGACTCCATAGATCCAGACTCTTCTGTCCATGGAATTCTCCAGGCAAGAATACTGGAGTGAATAGCCATTGCCTTCTCCAAGGGATCTTCTGGACCCAGAGACTGAACCCAAGTCCCCTGCATTGCAAGCAGATTCTTTACTGTCTGAGCCACCAGGGAAGCCCTAAGGGGCATAGAAATACATTTTAAATATATTCAGAATCTACATATTATGTCAATGTGGGCCTTGCAATTGTATTAATTTTTAAGTCACTGATAAAGACCCTTGTTTACTGAGCTCATTGGTTTCCTTCACCTCACTGTATTTTCCTGTGCATTTCCTTCTGTCTTGTGATTCTTGCTTAGGCCATCCTGCAGTTTCTACTCTAATAAGTGATCTACTCTAAGAAGACAGATATATCTTGCACTGAGGCTAATTTTCTTGCCCTTAAAGCCACCACTATAAATCACTTTCTTAATCTAGCACACAATCTTCCTCCTCTGATCACTTCACTGATTTTTCTGGGAACACCACCAAAAACTGCATCCTGCCTTGCTGTAGCTTCAGGATTCTATGCTTAACAAAGAACATTGATAAAAGGACCTATTTCTGCCCTAGGAGGACTAATATAATAGAGGGAAAGAAAAAGAAGTACCATATTTCTGTTCTTTCTCTGATTATTAGATGCCATCTTTTTCTCTTTGACTACTCACAAATTAACACATGGACACCCATTCCTTTGACTTTTATTCCATTTCAGCTAACATAGGGGTTATTTTAATTTACCTGGTTTGGTCATGCTTATGTGGCAGTACAAACCATTCATTTATTTTTCACCTGCAATAACCTCTTTTCTGCATCTCCCACCCCCAACCCCCTACATGTCCTTTCATTCTATGCTCCTGAACAGTCTATTTTCTAATTCAAAGTGATCTTGCAGGATTATCTTCCAAAACTAGGCACTTGGACTTTATTAATAAATCAAGATGTGATGTTTTCCCTGTGGTAGTTCATTTTCTACTTAAAATTCAGAAATAAACTTAAAGTAACAAGTACATTTTTTATGTATGTGACAAATACTAACAGAAAATGACCAAATGACTAAATTAAATAATAAAATGATGGGGTACAACTTCTGGTCACATAGCTTTAAAGTCCTGAAGAATATGCAGGACTAGATTTCTTAAAAAAAAAAAAAAAAAAAGAGTCCTAAAGCAAAGGCACAAGCATGAAAAATGTCATGAATGCTGTGCTGAGAATGAAGAAATCATACGAAGCTTACTTGCTCTGAGATGTATTAAAAAAAGATCCCACAATAAACCTCTATTTGTTTTAAAATATCAGTTTGATTAAACTGTTTTAAATGATTAGTTGAAACACTTTTAACTTTTGGACTTCTTTACTTCATTTGTGCAACACATATTTTTATTTAGAGAGAAAATTATCCTGTGTTTGCCTGAACTTAACTGGGTCAGGAAGATCCTCTGGAGGGGGTCACAGCAACCCATTGCAGTATTCTTGCCTGGAGAATCCCATGAGGGGAACGGGAGAAGATGGCGGGGGAATAGGACGGGGAGACCACTTTCTCCCTCACAAATTCCTCAAAAGAACATTTCAACACTGAGCAAACTCCACAAAACAACTTCTGAATGCTGGCAGAGGACATCAGGCACCCAGAAAAGCAGATCATTGCCTTCAAAAACAGGTAGGGAAAAAATATAAAAGATGAAAAAAGAGACAAAGGAGGTAGGGAGGGAGCTCTGTCCCGGGTAGGGAAGCCCGTCCTGGGAAAGGAACTTTAAGAAGAGAGGTTTCCAAACACTAGGAAACACTCTCCCTGCCGAGTCTGTGGCGAGCCCTGGAAGCACAGAGGGCATCATAACAGGAAAGATGCATAAATGAATAATTAAAACCGACAGATTACAAGCCCAACACTGACTTCCCCAGCGGAAAAGCAGCACAGAAACCTGCATCCACCACTAGCAAGTAGGGGCAGGGCAGGGATGCGTGGGAGGCGCGGGCTGCAGGGCTTTGTAAGAATCGGGCAGGAACGCCCGGCAAGTAACCAGAACAAACTAACTTGGGCTAGTAAACCAGACTGGGGGATAGCTAACCACACAAAAAGCTCGAACATAAGACAACGCCAGGACCACGCACAGAACAAAGGACAGAACGGAAGTAGTTGGCTGCAGACCATCCCCTGCTAGGGACAGGCAGCCAGAGCCGTAAGGGCTGGAAAGGGACAATCGCAGCCCTGGAGAGACTTTTCCTACCAAACGACAAGCAGGCTTCTTTGCTAAAACTTCTGGGGGTGCTGGTCAGTCATCATCTGCCTCACAAAGGGTGCCAGTGGTACACCCAGAAAACTGAGCAGCAGAGGAGAGAAACGTGACAAGTCGCAGAGACCGTGTTCGCCAAACACCTGAGACACTCGGACCTGGGAAGGGCACGAAACGCTGTCCCAACCCAATCTGCGCTTCTGGGGGATACCTGAGCACCGAACCCAAGCGGCTTAGACCGGGGAGGGGCACGCAGCCTAGGGCCGGCCTCAGACGGTTCCTGGAGGAGCAACGTAGAGCCCGAGCGGTTTGTGTGCCACAAGCAGGGGCAGACCCAGCAGGGCTGAGACACTGTGTACACACGACAGTGTTATTTGTGTGCAGCATCCCTCCCTCCCCACAGTGCGATTGAACAAGTGAGCCAAAAAAAAAAAAAGGGTCCACCACTGCCCCTGCCCCCCCACCCT
>SJYR01005264.1:81185-114572 GCA_006410655.1 Kobus ellipsiprymnus
TCAGAAAACAAAGATCATGGCATCAGACCCCATCACTTCATGGGAAATAGATGGGGAAACAGTGGAAACAGGCTCAGACTTTATTTTGGGGAGCTCCAAAATCACTGCAGATGGTGACTGCAGCCATGAAATTAAAAGACGCTTACTCCTTGGAAGAAAAGTTATGACCAACCTAGATAGTATATTCAAAAGGAAAGACATTACTAGTCAAGGCTATGATTTTTCCTGTGGTCATGTATAGATGTGAGAGTTGGACTGTGAAGAAGGCTGAGTGCCGAAGTATTGATGCTTTTGAACTGTGGTGTTGGAGAAGACTTTTGAGAGTCCCTTGGACTGCAAGGAGGTCCAACCAGTCCATTCTGAAGGAAATCAGCCCTGGATTTCTTTGGAAGGAATGATACTAAAGCTGAAACTCCAGTACTTTGGCCACCTCATGCAGAGTTGACTCACTGGAAAAGACTCTGATGCTGGGAGGGATTGGGAGCAGGAGGCCTGGCATGCTCCTGATTCATGGGGTCACAAGGAGTCGGACACGACTGAGAGACTGAACTGAACTGAAGTGAATTAATGGCAGACATCTGCATTTACTTATTTTGTTATGTAATAGTCCTAGGATTTACTTGAAAATGGTCAACTGGGTAAATGCAAATTTTAATTCTCCTGAAAGGTATTGATCACTTTGTGATGACTATAATGAAATTTAAAACTAAATTATGAGATTTCTAAGGAGTACTCTAGTCTCCAACTGGTTCATTTTCTGTCATTTTTATCATCACAGTGATCGTAACATCCACAATCAAGAACTACATCAAAAGTAAATTAATGTGTAAGATATTATTTTATTTACAGTTTTGCTAAGCTCAAAACTGACTTAACAAAATGATTTTCATTAGAGAAAATGAGTTGGATTACATGTTTTTCAGGTATTTGCTATTTGTACCTCATAATCAAAAGAGGTAAAATTTAAAAACCCAGAAAAATGATCAGCTTGTATTAATAAATTTGCACCACACTTTCCCAGTGGTCTAGTAAACTGAATTTAAATGTCAACAGGATATTTGAAAAGTGCTAAGGTAAGCTGCATGACAAATAGTAGGCAGATGTGCTTTTTGTGAGAATTCTTAAAGATCTAAGGGCTTCCCTCATGGTGCAGAGGTTAAAGTATCTGCCTGCAATGTGGGAGACCTGGGTTCCAATCCCTGGTTTGGGAAGATCCCCTGGAGAAGGAAATGGCAACCCACTCCAGTATTCTTGCTTGGAGAATCCCATGGACGGAGCAGCTTGGTGTGGGCTACAGTCCACGGGTCGCAAAGAGTGGGACACGACTGAGCGACTTCACTTTTCACTTTCACTTTAAAGATGTAAGAATATGTAGCTTCTTTTGTTTTTACTTTAACATATATAATCCTCACAAAATATGCAAGCACAATCTCTACTCACTTAGAATGTATACATGCAAATATGATTAATGAGATCCAAATTAAACAGCAGCATATGGGGCTTCCCTGCTGGGTCAGATGGTAAAGAATCTGCATACCATGTGAAAGACCTGGGTTCAGTCCCTGGGTCTGGAAGATCCCCTGGAGAAAGGAATGCCTACCCACTCCAGTATTCTTGTCTGGAGAATTCCATGGACAGGGGAACCTGGCGGACTGAATGGAGCGACTAACAAACATGGAGCATATGATTTCAATAGTATAATACGTGAAGTTGTTTCATGAAAAAAAAAAAGTCAAATTAAGTTAGAGAAACACATTATGTCAGAATACCATCATGAAGATGCACAATGAACCTAGCTGTATAAAACGTGCCAGAAAAAAAGTAATTTTCTTAAAAAGAAAAGGTAATTATCAGTCAGTCAGTCAGTTCAGTTGCTCAGTCATGTCTGACTGTTTGCAATCCCATGGACTGCAGCACGCCAGGCTTCCTGTCCATCACCAACTCCTGGAGCTTCTTCAAACTCATGTCCATTCAGTCGGTGATGTCATCCAACCATCTTGTCCTCTGTCGTCCCCTTCTCCTTTACCTTCAATCTTTCCCAGCATCAGGGGCTTTTCCAATGAGTTGGTTCTTCACATCAGGTGGCCAAAGTATTGGAGTTTCAGCTTCAGCATCAGTCCTTCCAATAAATATTCAGGACTGATTTCTTTAGGATTGATTGCTTGGATCTCCTTGCAGTCCAAGGGACTCTCAAGGGTCTTTTCCAACACCACAGTTCAAATACATCAACTCTTCATCACTCAGCTTTCTTTACAGTCCAACTCTCACATCTGTACATAACTACTGGAAAAACCATAGCTTTGACTAAATGGACCTTAATTGGCAAAGTATTGTTTGTGCTTTTTGATTGTCTAGGTTGGTCATAGGTTTTCTTTCAAGGAGCAAGCATCTTTTAATTTCATGGCAGCAGTCACCATATGCAGTGATTTTGCAGCCCCCAAAAATAAAGTTTGTGACTGTTTCCATTGTTTCCCCATCTATTTGCCATGAAGTGATGGGACCAGATGCCATAATCTTAGTTTTCCGAATGTTGAGTTTTAAGCCAACTTTTTCACTCTCCTCTTTCACTTTCATCAAGAGGCTATTATTTCTCCTTTGCTTTCTGCCATAAGGGTGGTGTCATCTGAATATCTGAGGTTATTGATATGTTTCCCAGCAATCTTAATTTCAGCTTGTGCTTCATCTAGCTTGGCATTTCTCATGATGTACTCTGCATATAAGTTAAATAAACAGGGTGACAATATACAGCCTTGACACACTCCTTTCCTGATTTGGAACCAGTTTGTTGTTCCATGTCTATTTCTGACTGTTACTTCTTGATCTGCATACAGAGTTCTCAGGAGGCAGGCCAGGTGATCTGGTATTCCCATATCTTTCAGAATTTTCCACAGTTTGTTTTGATCCACACAGTCAAAGGCTTTGGCACAGTCAATAAACCAGAAGTAGATGTTTTTCTGGAACTCTCTTGCTTTTTCTATGATCCAATAGATGTTGGCAGTTTGATCTCTGGTTCCTCTTACGCTCAGTCATGTCTGACTGTTTGCAATCCCATCGACTGCAGCACGCCAGGCTTCCTGTCCATCACCAACACCTGGAGCTTCTTCAAACTCATGTCCATTCAGTCGGTGATGTCATCCAACCATCCTGTCCTCTGTCGTCCCCTTTTCCTTTACCTTCAATCTTTCCCAGCATCAGGGGCTTTTCCAATGAGTTGGTTCTTCACATCAGGTGGCCACAGTATTGGAGTTTCAGCTTCAGCATCAGTCCTTCCAATAAATATTCAGGACTGATTTCTTTAGGATTGATTGCTTGGATCTCCTTGCAGTCCAAGGGGCTCTCAAGGGTCTTTTCCAACACCACAGTTCAAATACATCAACTCTTCATCGCTCAGCTTTCTTTACAGTCCAACTCTCACATCTGTACATGACTACTGGAAAAACCATAGCTTTGACTGAATGGACCTTAATTGGCAAAGTATTGTTTGTGCTTTTTGATATGCTGTCTAGGTTGGTCATAGGTTTTCTTTCAAGGAGCAAGCATCTTTTAATTTCATGGCAGCAGTCACCATATGCAGTGATTTTGCAGCCCCAAAAAATAAAGTTTGTGACTGTTTCCATTGTTTCCCCATCTATTTGCCATGAAGTGATGGGACCGGATACCATAATCTTTGTTTTTTGAATGTTGAGTTTTAAGCCAACTTTTTCACTCTCCTCTTTCACTTTCATCAAGAGGCTTTTTAGTTCCTCTTCACTTTCTGCCATAAGGGTGGTGTCATCTGCATATCTGAGGTTATTGATATTTCTCCCGGCAATCTTGATTCCAGCTTGTGCTTCTTCCAGCCCAGCATTTCTCATGATGTACTCTGCATATAAGTTAAATAAACAGGGTGACAATATACAGCCTTGACACACTCCTTTCCTGATTTGGAACCAGTTTGTTGTTCCATGTCTATTTCTGACTGTTACTTCTTGATCTGCATACAGAGTTCTCAGGAGGCAGGCCAGGTGATCTGGTATTCCCATATCTTTCAGAATTTTCCACAGTTTGTTTTGATCCACACAGTCAAAGGCTTTGGCACAGTCAATAAACCAGAAGTAGATGTTTTTCTGGAACTCTCTTGCTTTTTCTATGATCCAATAGATGTTGGCAGTTTGATCTCTGGTTCCTCTTTCTTTTCTAAAACCAGCTTGAACATCTGGAAGTTCACGGTTCACGTACTTCAAGCCTGGCTTGGAGAATTTTGAGCATGAACAGCATGAAAAGGCAAAAAGATAGGACTCTGAAAGATGAACTCCCCAGGTCAGTAGGCATCCAATATGCTACTGGAGATCAGGGGAGAAATAATTCCAAAAAGAATGAAGAGATGGAGCCAAAGCAAAAACAACACCAAGTTGTTTTGGGGGATGGAAGTAAAGTCTGATGCTGTAAACAGCAATATTGCATAGTAACCTGGAATGTTAAGTCCATGAATCAAGGTAAATTGAAAGTAATCAAACAGGAGATGGTATCGACATTTTAGGAATCAGTGAACTAACATGGACTGGAATGGGTGAGTTTGCTCAAATGACCTTTATATCTATTACTGTGGGCAAGAATCCCTTAGAAGAAATGGAGCAGCCATCATAGTCAACAAAAGAGTTCGAAATGCAGTACTTGGATGCAATCTCAAAAAAGACAGAATGATCTCTGATCAAGACAAACCATTCAATATCATGATAATCCAAGTCTATGCCCTGGTCAGTAATCCTGAAGAAGTTGAAGTTGAATGATTCTCTAAAGACCTATAAGACCTTCTAGAACTAACACCCAAAAAAGATGTCCTTTTCATTATAGAGGATTGGAATGCAAAAGTAGGAAGTCAAGAAATAGCTGGAGTAATATGCAAATTTGGCATTGGAGTACAAAACAAAGCAGGTCAAAGGTAACAGTAAATTTGTGTAATTCTAAGTTTCCCGTCCCAGTTATTGTTTCAGTTTTTACTGTTGAAACCCACTTTGAAAAATGGTTCTATGATAAGTTTATAGTTTAACTCTGATGTATTATCATTTGGGGAGGACTCACAATGAGTGGAAAAATTAGACATCACTTCAGTATAGAATCTGCCTGACAATGATGCAGGAGATAGAGGAAACCCAGGAGACTCATATTCAATCCCTGGGTTGGAAAGAGCCCCTGGAGGGGGAAATGGGAGTCTATTCCATTATCTTTGCCTGGGAAATTCTATGGACAGAAGGATCTGATGGAGTACAGTCCATAGTGTAACAAAGAGTCAGATTTGACTGAGTGACTGAGCAAGCACACACATATTACATGAATCAGACTGCCTACTTGTGGGGTTGGAGGAAGATTGGATGTGATAGTCACTGCCGGGGTCCAGCCCTGGTGGATCCAGGGTGATTCAAAGGTGGGGACGTAGTCGGCATCCTTGGAAAAATACNTGCACACACATATTACAGCATGAATCAGACTGCCTACTTGTGGGGTTGGAGGAAGACTGGATGTGATAGTCACTGCCGGGGTCCAGCCCTGGTGGATCCATGGTGATTCAAAGGTGGGGACATAGTCGGCATCCTTGGAAAAATACATATTTAATTACAGATATATACAGAGATTAGAAACGGATAGTGTAGTAGGAAAATTAGAGGAGAAAAAGAGGCTGAATAACTTGGTTTATGTGGAATAGCATCCATGCTCCAGATGGGAATTCAGCCAGAAAAACGGGGACAAGAAAGAAATGACATGGGGGAATCAGTCTTTCTGGAAACTGATCCGATTTCTTTATTTTGGGGTTTACTTATATATCTTTTGTTACACATAGGGATGAATACAGAGTCATGCGGGGGTCAGCAGTCCTGACCTTTATCAAAATCAGGTGCTTCACATTAATGTATAAAGAAAAAAAGGTCTTAGGGATTTTACATCATCTTCTGGCCATGAGACCTGCTTACATTTTATGATCCTTTCTTTCTGATAACCAAAAAAACTTATTTCTTCCAAGGGTGTTTTTTCTTAAACCAGGCACCACCCTCCAAATAAAGTTACATTCCTATAGGGTGAGGGTGTAGTGAGTTACAGTCAAGAAAGGAATTTATTTAACCCAAGGTTAACATGATTAATCTTAAAGGTTAATACTTATTTCTCCTATATGCTTAAAGGTTAATACTTATTTCTCCTATATGCTAGTTATATTCATTATAAGGGCAGGGAACATGGAGATTTAGCAGCAAACATCAACCCAACAAGTGAAAATCCCTTCACCAATGTTCCCCTTAAGATCTATTTAGTCTTAAGATAGTGATAAAGTTACATTTTTACATAGCAAGGACACAGTGATTCATAACAAAGTACAGTGATCTATTACAAAAGAGAAAATTCATTAACTCAAAAAGTCTAGTATTGCTGACCTTAAAAACTACTATATTTCTTTTTCTATATTCCAAATACATTGATTAATATATTCCCAGGTGCCTAAGGATATGGAGGCCTGGCGGCAATCATTGACTCGACAATGAGAAAAGCCCTATGCTAATTAAGACTTTAAAATACTCCAAAACTCTCTGTGCTGTTTATGGTTGAGAGGTAGTAAACAATCATGTGCGTAGTGGCAGGAGTATGGATAATCCTGTCACACAAGCTAGTCTGTCAGCAGAGAGGTTTGACCTGAGACACCCTTGTCACACCCAGGACAGGGAATTAGCAGCAATTATTGACACAACAAATGAAAAACCCTTCACCAATATAATTCCTAACCAACCCACTATACTAATAATTTCCAACTCCCCAAAAGAATTTGCCTTTAGTAAGTCTAAAACATCTCGTGCCTCCCAGGTTGGGAGGCTGTAAACAATCACATATGGCCGGACGAACCTATACAGGTGAGCTAAATAACCTTCAGAGGAGTCTGTAAGCTGAAACACTCTTGTCACGCCCAGGAATTTTTATTGCCTTGAAGCTGCACGTTAACTCTTTCTCTGAGAGAAATGGTTATGGGGGAGAGCCCCCTGTAAAGTCAGAGGTGTAGGTGAGAGCATAAAATAGACTCTGGTTTTGGGGTAGATGCTCAGGAACAGGGGGTTTCCTGAGGCTGGATCATGCCTTTGCCTCCTTCCTCATGACCTTTGCCATGGGCGGAGTTCCTCACTCTGGCTCCCAGCAAATCACTGCATCCTACAACTTCTGTTGGTTTTGCCAGTTAACAGAAGTATTCTCCCTGAGAGACAACTGTACCTTCCCTCATCTAAATCTTCCCACCCTCCAGATAAGGATAATTATTATGCCTGAAAGTGAAAGTGTTAGTTGCTCAGTCCTGACCAACTCTTTGAATCCCCATGAACTGTAGCCCACCATCCATGTAATTCTCCAGGCAAGAATACTGGAGTGGTTTGCCATTTCCTTCTCTAGGGGGTCTACCCAACCCAGGGATGGAACTTGGGTGTCTTGCATTGCAGGCCGATTCTTTACCACTGTGTCACCAGGGAAGACAAGAACTATTGTGCCTGGATTCTTCCTGTCATTAATCTTCAGTTGAGACTGAACTGCTACACAAAAAAACACAATGTCCCAATGTCACTTTTTAATCAAAATAAGATTAAAGTCAGGATAACTTCAAAGCTAAATAATATTATTTGTAAATCAGAAATAAGTGTAAGGAAAAACATGAATATTTTAATTTCATTTGATCAGGATTCATGCAATTCATCTCTGGGCTTCTCAGGTAGCTCAGTGGTAAAGAACCCACCTGCCAAAGCAGAAGGCATAAGAGATGCATATTCAGCCCCTCGGTAGGGAAGATTTTCTGGAGAAGGAAATGGCAACCCACTCCAGTATTCTTGCCTGGAAAATCCCATGGACAGAGGAGTCTGGAGGGCTACAGTCCATGGGATCATGAAGAGTCAGACACGACTGAAGTGACAGCATGCACACACAATTCATCTCTAGTCACATTAGTGTCCAGTCATCCTGCTTGAATATGGGATTTTCTTATATTTGTTTGTTCTAGAAGAAGACTCACCTCACTTGATTAAAATTACTGAAAATTTAGATCACATAAAACCATATAGTTCATTTATAAATGAATTTATACTTTGGATTGGCTTCACTTTCAAAAGTCCTATGTGAATATGCTTTGCAAAAGAAAAAATATTTAGTTTACTTAAAACCAACAAAAAACAACAAAAAAGAAACAGAATATTGTCTTCAAAGTTTCTTAGTGGAAGTATAAAATACTGTGATATACAAGACTCACCTCACTTGATTAAAATTACTGAAAATTTAGATCACAGAAAACCATATAGTTCGTTTATAAATGAATTTATACTTTGGAGTTTGGCTTCACTTTCAAAAGTCCTATGTGAATATGCTTTGCAAAAGAAAAAAATATTTAGTTTACTTAAAACCAACAAACAACAACAAAAAAGAAACAGAATATTGTCTTCAAAGTTTCTTAGTGGAAGTATAAAATACTGTGATATCTATAATGTAGAGATGAAAGTAACCAGAGGAAACCACAAACACCTAGATGAGCTTCTGGAAATCACCTACTCTCAAGCCCTACTTCCTGTAATCTATTTGTTACCTGGGTCAAGGCACACACAATGATTGCTTTTTCCTGATATGCTGAAGCCTGAACAAAAATCCAACCAAATGGCCTTTTGATTCCTTTTCACTAAATTCTCAACAAGTCCTAGACATTTAGAACTTATCTAAAATAGAGAACAAAATAAAATAAATACATTAATATAAAAATAATCTAAAAATGTATCAGCAGATGGAAAAATATTTATTATGAAGCCCTAAAGCACCCGTTTGTAAGTCAACCAGGAAAAACATAGAAATGAAAAAGCAAATAAAACAAAGGACAAAAAATGAAAGCAGAAAAATCTTCACAATTTTGTTTACCTTCCTAGGAGATTGAAACATTTTAATCAACAAACATAGTGCCAAAAAGAAAGTGAAAACCACAAACACCTTTCTCCTCCTGATAATGACTCCATCCCTGAGTGAAATGCTGCTGCTGCTGCTGCTAAGTCGCTTCAGTCGTGCCCCTCTATGTGACCCCATAGATAGCAGCCCACTAGGCTCCCCTTGTCCCTGGGATTCTCCAGGCAAGAACAGTGGAGTGGGTTGCCATTTCCTTCTCAAATGCATGAAAGTGAAAAGTGAAAGTGGCAGCCCACCAGGCTCCTCCATCCATGGGATTTTCCACGCAAGAGCACTGGAGTGGGGTGCCAATGCCTTCTTCGCTGAGTGAAATAGCATATTCTAATCACATCATAGATCCTGATCATTAATCGTCTTCTGACCAAGAAGGCTTTACTGTTTCCTTCAGTTTCACTAAACTGAAGGGAACAACTTAGACAGCTTTGCTTCTGATTGTAGGCCCCTGACTTCCATTTCCTTAGAGGTTTTATTCTAAAAAAAAATTTTAAATTGTAGTTTTTAATGCCTCTGTAAGATGGAAATCTTCTATTTTCCTGCCAGTTGGGTTGGCTTTACAAACCAGAAATGTCTTTCTCAAGAAATTGACAGCCATATCTCTGAATGTAATGATCAAGAAAATAGGACTCATCTCTCCCTATCTCTGTAGCAGGGTAGAACCCTAACTTTAGTAACTGTCAATTAGCAAACACAAATGGTTAATCACATTGACCAGACTCCCTGCTTATGTCTTTTTGTATTTTTTCACTTCCTCCCTCTGGTGCTTAAAGTCTCTCCTCTCTTTGGTTTCAGAAGCACTGAGTTCAATCTCTCTCCTCTGTTTCAATAGCCTTGAGCAGTCTTCCTTCCCTGTTCAGCTCAACAATTTTTCTTTGACACTTTCTCCTTGGGAATTGAGAGGAGTGTGATGCAATATGGCGTTTTTCTAATGTCAGGAATCACTAATAAGTATCTGTAAAGCTAAACTTTCTTTTGATAATTTAAAAAGAATCAGTAAAAGAAATGCTGTAAAACCAATGAAGCAACCAAAAAGAAAAAAGCACCTGCCTTTAGCGTAGGAGTTTTTACAGCCCTTCTCTTCTCTTATTCATCCAGCAGCACTCTCCACACTTACTTAGAATCAAGCCAATGATATAGATAAAGAGATAGGTTTTCCTTTTGCTGCTTGCTATCTTAATTAGCTCATATTTTAGCAAAAATAATTTGCTGTACATTAATCGAAACATGTGTTACTGAAAAACAAGGAGGCATTTGCAAATATGTATATTTACCTTTATCCAATCACCAATGACTTAAACAACTAGACTTCAATTATTTCTTTACCTCTCTACCAGCTGCTGTAGTCCATCTGGGCAACTATAAGAGAAATGCCACAGACTGGGTGGCTTATAAAAAATAGAAATTTATTTCTCACACTCTGAAGCCTGGGAAGATCACGATCTTGGCACTGTTCAATTCCTGAATTCTATATTTGGTGATAGCCCTCCTCCTGCCTTACAGATGGCCATATCTTGCTCTGTCTTCACATGATAGAAGGTGCAAGAGAGATTTTGGGGGTCTCTTTCATGAGGATTCCACTCTTATGATCTAATAACCTCCCCAAAGTCCTGTCTCCAAATACCATCACACTGGGGATTAGATTTCAACATACAAATTTAGGGGTAAGGAAACAAATTTAGGGTTAAGAAACACTAACATTCAAGGCAGAAGCACCAAGTGGTCAAGTTTCATATTTCTTTGACTATATTCATGTACAAAAAAGTTAAATATAATCTAAATTATTGAATCAACACTGCTGTATCTGACATAATATCAGTGTTCAGTGTTTTATTCATTACCACTATGCTACAGAGCTTTTTTAGACATTTCCCCCCTTAATCACCTAGCTTCAACTGTAAAACTATAATACCATCGATCTACATTGTATCTGCTTGCAGATTCTGATCCTTCAGAAAACTAAAGTCATTGTGATATCCAAGATATGCTCTCTCTCTCTCTCTTTAGTCACTAAGTCGTGTCCTACTCTTGCGACCCCATGGATTAGCCTGCCAGGCTCCTCTTTCCATAGGATTCCCCAGGAAGAATACTGGAGTGGTTTGCCATTTCCTTCTCCAGGGGTTCTTCCCAACCCAGGAATTGAATCCAGGTCTCCTGCAATACAAGCAGATTCTTTACCAACTGAACTATGAGGGAAGCCCCCCAAAGAATCCATTTTCATTTCCTTGAAGGTGAAAAGACTCTCTTTGAGAATGTATGGTCTCAATAATTATTTTGGATAAGGTGCAAATCACACAGTGCTCCATAACACTGCTAATATGAAAACAAAATCTATGTCAATTAATTTATATGTATATTTATATACCTCATTACTTCCAACAATTAAAAATGCCATCTTAGTGTACTAGGGTTAGGCAAGAGGGTTGGTTGTGGGGGAGATGACAGAGCTTCAGATCACCCTTGGGTAGGACATAGCTTTGTATGTTTATGCCTAGAAATTATTCTCAAAAGGAGCTTGCATATAATTGACAGTGACCATAATAAAGCAGTAAAAGGGCCTCAAGAAATATTATAAGAAATAATTAATGCCTAAAAGGCAGCTTTGTGCATTCATTATCACCCTCATTCACATCTGTTTTATTATATACGCCTTTTTATATGATGTTGAAGAAGAACAGATAGTTTTCTATCCATCCTGCAAAGTTCCATAGCATGTCAATAATATTCTTCTGAGTTCTTAATGAGAGTCTTTAAATTTCAATAAAGAATGTGCTTTCATTTGGGAACTCATGAAGAGTTTTCAGCAATTCATTCCCAGACAATATTTTATGGAATCATTATGCCAGAAATTTCACTAAGTAATATTACTCAAATAACTCAATAAGAAAATATCTCTGTAAATAGTTTTCTTGATCCTTATAGTGTCAGTTTGTTAAGCAGTCTTTTTTTTAAATCAAGCTACTATAATGTTGTCAAATCCACGATGTTGTTTTTAATAATTTCATTACCTCAATGCTTGTAAGAACAAATTAAACTAATGATAAATTAAATTTATTCTTTTAACATATAATTTAACACTATTTTATTTGCAGTACTTTGCCAGTAATAAAGTTTGCTCTGCAAGTGAAATGAAATATTTGGAAACTGATTTTAAATAGTTTGGTTTAAAAAAAAATTGATGAACCAGTAAGATAACAGTCACAGCAAATTTTTTTTATTATTTAAAATTTTAGATGATCATCTGTATTTGTATGTACAAAATATGGTAAGATAATGGAAGAGAAAAAACATGATTTAGTATTAGTTATGTACTTTTGACTCTGTAGGAGAGGGAGAGGGTGGGATGATTTGGGAGAATGGCATTGAAACATGTAAATTATCACATGTGAAATGAATCACCAGTCCAGGTTCAATGCATGATATAGGGTGTTCGGGGCTGGGGCACTGGGATGACCCAGAGGGATGGGATGGGGAGGTTGGAGGGGGGTTCAGGATAGGGAACACATGTACAGCCATGGCAGATTCATGTCAATGTATGGCAAAACCAATACAATACTGTAAAGTAAAAAAATAAATAAATTTTAAAAAGATATGATTTTAAAAATAATATTTAATAATAAAAACCAATTTTAAAAGTCCCCTTAAAGAAATTAACAGCAAAATTCAAATCCTAACCTTTTGCTAGTACATTTAGCCATTAAAATTAAATACATGGAAATTCAAGCAAGTGATCACTGGCATACTGCTAACAACATGAACTCTGGCATCAAGTTGCTAAGTTTGAACCTGAGCTCTGACATCTACTCTCTGGATGACCATTGGCTTAGTAATTAGTTACTAATTATTTGTTTTCTTTATTTCACATTCCTATTCTGTGAGAGATATTAGTGGTGTCTAGAAAGAAACCAGACACCAAAGACTTGAGATTTTATTATTCAAATTATATAAAATTTTAGAGCAGTCAAAGTACCCTGTGATTGAATTCAGTGCAAATAACTCTAGTAATTGGGATTGACTAGGAAAGACAGTATGTTTCTGGAGTAAGGGGATGTTCTCTATGTATCATGATGGGGTCTCTGTTACATGGAAGAATGCATTTGTCAAAGGTCATCAAAGTTTGTCTTATATCTCATAATTTCAATATATATAAATGATGCCTCATTTATTTTTAAAACATAGAATGATTTTTTAAAAAGTTCAACATAAATCCAGTATAGCATAGAATGAATGTATAATAATAGCCAAACCATTAGTGACTGCTGTGGAGGTCAGGGCTTGAGGTGGCCCAGCTTTGCTGTTATGATGTTGACAATTACTGGCCTTGAGACCAACCTTCCTTCTTCACTCTACAAATATTTGCGTGTCTTTATGGCAAATACATCGAAGTTGAACAGTATATAAACTCTGAGGAGGTAAAAATGGGAGCTAATGTTGGCATTTCTTAGTTTGTCTCCTTATCTACAGAAAGGTTTGAACTTCAGTCAGCACTCTTTACTTACTTCCCTGGTGGTGGTAAAGCATCTGTCTACAGTCCAGGAGACCTGGATTCAATCACTGGGTTGGGAAGATTTCCTGGGGAAGGAAATGGCAACCCACTCCAGTACTCCTGCCTAGAAAATCCCATGGATGGAGGAGCCTGGTGTCCATGGGGCCACAAAGAGTTGGACACCACTGAGTGACTTCACTTTCAAGCACTCTTTAAGCTTAAGTTAAATGGGAGAATTTTTCATTCATTAAATAAGAACATAGAACTATTCTCAATTTAGGTACATCTGTTCCTAGAAACTAAAAATGTGGTATTCTGGCTCATACTTTCTTTCATCCATCTATCAGCTCTGCTTTTCCTTACACATTATTTCCAATTCCTTCATAAGGCCAAGGAAATGTGTGACAATCCATTTATACACAAGCATTCATTTTAAGGGAAGAAAGACTATTTCCCACAAGACAGGTGTCAAAACGTGCATCAAAAAATAGACATCCTGGCCTATGGTATGGTCGGTAGCTACGATTATCTTCAATAAATACTGTGGCATAGATTTCCAACAATGAGGAAAATAGATGATAGGTCACTAATTATATCAGAACAATGGCTACATACACCATCCTCAGGGAGGCAGTTAAGTGGAGAAAACAGATACTGTGCTGACTGAATGCTGGGTACAATATGTTAGGCAATTTATTTATTTAAAATATCGGTGCTTTTTTTCTTTTAAAAATGTGGGTTATAATGCTATTTGTCTTAATAGAGAATAAGATAAAATTAAGGAAAGTTATGACCAACCTGGATAGCATATTAAAAAGCAGAGACATTACTTTGTCAACAAAGGTCTGTCTAGTCAAGGCTATGGCTTTTCCAATGGTCACGTATGGATGTGAGTGTTGGACTGTGAAGAAAGCTGAGCGCCGAAGAATTGATGCTTTTGAACTGTGGTGTTGCATGTACCCCAGTTTTCATCACAGCACTGTATAATAGCCAGGACATGGAAGCAACCTAGATGTCCATCAGCAGACGAATGGATAAGAAAGCTATGGTACATATACCCAATGGAGTATTACTCAGCCATTAAAAAGAATACATTTAAATCAGTTCTAATGAGGTGGATGAAACTGGAGCCGATTATACAGAGTGAAGTAAACCAGAAAGAAAAACACCAATACAGTATACTAACACATATATATGGAATTTAGAAAGATGGTAACGATAACCCTATGTGCGAGACAGCAAAAGAGACACAGATGTAAAGAACAGACTTTTGGACTCTGTGGGAGAGGGAGAGGGTGGGATGATATGGGAAAATGGCATTGAAATATGTATACTATCATGTAAGAAATGAATCGCCAGTCTAGGTTCAACACAGGATACAGGATGCTTGGGGCTGGTGCACTGGGATGACCCAGAGAGATGATATGGGGAGGGTGGTGGGAGGGGAGTTCAGGGTTGGGAACTCATGTACACCTGAGGTGGATTCATGTCAATGTATGGCAAAACCAATACAGTATTGTAAAGTAAAAAAATAAAATTAAAAAAAAAAAAATGAACTGTGATGTTGGAGAAGACTCTTGAGAGTCCTTTGGACTGCAAGGAGATCCAACCAGTCCATCCTAAAGAAGATCAGTCCTGGGTATTCATTGGAATGACTGATGCTGAAGCTGAAACTCCATTGCTTTGGCAACCTCATGTGAAGAGTTGACTCACTGGAAAAAACCCTGATGCTGGGAGAGATTAGGGGCAGGAGGAGAAGGGGACAACAGAGGATGAGATGGCTGGATGGCATCACCAACTCGATGGAGATGAGTTTGAGTAAACTCCGGGGGTTGGTGATGGACAGGGTGGCCTGGCATGCTGCGATTCATGGAGTGGCAAAGAGTCAGACACGACTGAGCGACTGAACTGAACTGAAAGAGTATTTTAAATGGTGTCTGTCAATACGATAATGTTTTATTAATGTAAAATTCAGAACTCCAAAATTTTATGGTTATTTAGAATTATTATTTTATTCATTTTATATTGCAGTATAGTTGATTAACAATGTTGTGATAGTTTCAGGTGTACAGCAAAGTAATTCAATTATATGTATGCATATAGTTTTCTTGTTCAAATTATTTTCCCATTTAGACTATTACAGAATGTTTAGCAGCATTCTCTGCGCTACGCAGTAGGTATCTGCTGCTTATCTATTTTATATATAGCAGTGTGTACATGTCCACCCTGATCCAAGCTATTCCTCTCCCACCCACTTTCTCCCTGGTAACCATAAGCTTGTTTTCTAAGTCTGTGAGTCAGTTTTTGTTTTGCAAATATGTTCATTTGTATCACATTTTTTTTTAGTTCTGCATACAAATGATATCATATGACATTTATCTTTTCTTGACTGGCTTACTTCATTTAAGATGACACTCTCTGGTTTTATCCATGTTGCTCCAAATGGCACCATTTCATTCTTTTTGATATATGAGTAATATATTTCTATATATGTACCACATTTATCCATTTACCATTATTTACCACATCCGTTGACGGACATTTAGGTTTCTCTCATGTCTTGGCTATTGTAAATAGTGCTGCAGTGAACATTGCTGTGCATGTACCATTTTGAACCATGTTTTTCTCCAGATACATGTCCAGGAGTGGGATTGATGGATCATATGGGAGCTCTATCTCTAGCTTTTTAAAGAACTTTCATATTGTTCATTTTAGTGACTGTACCAATTTACATCCCCAGCAACAGTTTGGGAGGGTTCTTTTTTTCTCCACAACCACTGCAGAATTTATTGTTTGTAGATTTTTGATGATGCTATTCTGACTGGTGTGAGGTAATATCTCATTGTAGTTTTCATTTGATTTTTTGTAATGTTTTTTCTTTTGACTGTTGGCCATCTGCATGTCTTATTTGGAGAAATATCTGTTTAGATCTTTTGCTCATTTTTTTTCCTTTTCTCCTTTGCTTTTCACTTCCCTTCTTTTCACAGCTATTTGTAAGGCTTCCTCAGACAGCCATTTTGCTTTTTTGCATTTCTTTTTCTTGGAGGTGGTCTTGATTCCTGCCTCCTGTACAATGTCATGAACCTCCGCTCATTTTTTGATTGAGCTGTTTTTTATAATATTGAGCCATGTGATCTATTTATAAATTTTGAAGAATAATCCATTGTCAGTTGCATAATTTGAAAATATTTTCTGTCAATCTCAAGACTGTTTTCTCATTTTGTTTATGATTTTTTTTTTACTATGCAAAAGCTTTTGAGTTTAATTAGGTACCATTTGTTTATTTTTGTTTTTAGTTCCATTACTCTAGGAGACATATCAAACAAGATATTCCTCCAATTTATGTCAGAGAGTAGCATGCCTTATTTTCCTCTCTGTTTTATAGTATCCATCTTACATTTACTTCCTTAATCCATTTTGAGTTCATTTTTATGTATGTTGTAGCAGTGTTGCAATTTTATTGTTTTATATACAGCTGTCCTATTTCTCTAGCATCATTTATTGAAGAGACTGTCTTTCTTCCATTGGATATTTTTGCCCCCTCTGTCATAGATCAGGTGAGGTTGGATCATTGAAAAAGCGAGAGAGTCCCAGAAGAACCTCTACTTCTGCCTTATTGAGTGTGCCAAAGCCTTTGATTGTGTGGATCACAACAAACTGTGGGAAATTTCTAAAGAGATGGAAATACTAGACCACCTGACCTGCCTCCTGAGAAATCCATATGCAGGTCAAGAAACAGCAGTTAGAACTGGACTTGGAACAGCAGGCTGGTTCCAAATTGGGAAAGGAGTACATCAAGGCTGTATTTTGTCACGCTGTTTATTTAACTTCTATGAAGAGTATATTACGAGAAATGCTGGACTGGATGAAGCAAAAGCTGGAATCAGGATTGCTGGGAAAAATATCAGCAATATGCAGATGATACCACCCTTATAGCAGAAAGCAAAGAAGAGCTAAAGAGTTTCTTGATGAAAGAGGAGAGTGAAAAAGTTGGCTTAAAACTCAACATTCAGAAAACTAAGATCACGGCATCTGGTCCAATCACTTCATGGCAAATAGATGGGAAAACAATGGAAATAGTGACAAACTTTATTTTTGTGGGCGCCAAAAACTACAGATAGTGACTGCAGCCATGAAATTAAAAGATGCTTATTCCTTGGAAGAAAAGTTGTGACTAACCTAGATAGCATATTCAAAAGCAGAGACATTACTTTGCAACAAAGGTCTATCTAGTCAAAGCTTTGGTTTTTCAGTAGTCATGTATGGATGTGAGAGCTGGACTATAAAGAAAGCTGAGCACCAAAAAATTGGTACTTTTGAACTGTGGAGTTGAAGAAGACTCTTGAGTCCCTTGGACCTCAAGGAGATCCAGCCAGTCCATCCTAAAGGAAATCAGTCCTGAATGTTCATTGGAAGGATTGATGCTGAAACTGAAACTCCAATACTTTGGCCACCTGATGTGAAAAACTGACTCATTTGAAAACACCCTGATGATAGGAAAGATTGAAGATGGGAGAAGAAGGGGATAACAGAGGATGAGATGGTTGGATGGCATCACCGACTCAATGGACAGGAGTTTGAGTAAGCTCCAGGAGTTGGTGATGGACAGGTAAGCGTGGCATGTTGCAGTCCATGGGGTCACAAAGAGTCCAAAACAACTGAGGGGCTTAACTGTACTGAACTGAGATGACCAGTTATTTCTGGGCTTTCTAGCCAGTTTTGTCGACCTACAGTTCAGTTTTTGTGCCAGTACCATAATGACATTTTGGATAATTTTTGTTATAAATGGGTGATTTGTTGTTGTTGTTCAGTTGCTAAATCATGTCCAGCTCTTTGTTACCCCATGGACTGTAACATGCCAGGCTCCTCTGTCCACCATCACATGGAATTTGCTCAAATTCATATATATTGAGTTGGTGAAACTATGTAATCATCTCATCGTCTGCCACTTCCCTTCTCCTTTTGCCTTCAATCTTTCCGAGCATCAGGGTCTTTTTCAATGTGTCAACTCTTTACATCAGGTGGCCAAAGTCTTGAAGCTTCAACAACAGTTCTTTCAGTGAATATTCAGAGTTGATTTCCTTTAGGATTGACTGCTTGATCTCCTTGCAGTTCAAAGGACTCTCAAGAATCTTCTTCAGCATCACAATTAGAAAGCATCAAAACTTTGGCATTCAGCCTACTTTGGCAAAAGCCTTTCTTCAGCCTTTCTCATATCCATACATGACTACTGGAAAAACTCTAGCTTTGACTATGAAGACCTTTGTTATTCACTTCCCTTCTTTTCACAGCTATTTGTAAGGCTTCCTCAGACAGCCATTTTGCTTTTTTGCATTTCTTTTTCTTGGAGGTGGTCTTGATTCCTGCCTCCTGTACAATGTCATGAACCTCCGCTCATTTTTTGATTGAGCTGTTTTTTATAATATTGAGCCATGTGATCTATTTATAAATTTTGAAGATTAATCCATTGTCAGTTGCATAATTTGAAAATATTTTCTGTCAATCTCAAGACTGTTTTCTCATTTTGTTTATGATTTTTTTTTTACTATGCAAAAGCTTTTGAGTTTAATTAGGTACCATTTGTTTATTTTTGTTTTTAGTTCCATTACTCTAGGAGACATATCAAACAAGATATTCCTCCAATTTATGTCAGAGAGTAGCATGCCTTATTTTCCTCTCTGTTTTATAGTATCCATCTTACATTTACTTCCTTAATCCATTTTGAGTTCATTTTTATGTATGTTGTAGCAGTGTTGCAATTTTATTGTTTTATATACAGCTGTCCTATTTCTCTAGCATCATTTATTGAAGAGACTGTCTTTCTTCCATTGGATATTTTTGCCCCCTCTGTCATAGATCAGGTGAGGTTGGATCATTGAAAAAGCGAGAGAGTCCCAGAAGAACCTCTACTTCTGCCTTATTGAGTGTGCCAAAGCCTTTGATTGTGTGGATCACAACAAACTGTGGGAAATTTCTAAAGAGATGGAAATACTAGACCACCTGACCTGCCTCCTGAGAAATCCATATGCAGGTCAAGAAACAGCAGTTAGAACTGGACTTGGAACAGCAGGCTGGTTCCAAATTGGGAAAGGAGTACATCAAGGCTGTATTTTGTCACGCTGTTTATTTAACTTCTATGAAGAGTATATTACGAGAAATGCTGGACTGGATGAAGCAAAAGCTGGAATCAGGATTGCTGGGAAAAATATCAGCAATATGCAGATGATACCACCCTTATAGCAGAAAGCAAAGAAGAGCTAAAGAGTTTCTTGATGAAAGAGGAGAGTGAAAAAGTTGGCTTAAAACTCAACATTCAGAAAACTAAGATCACGGCATCTGGTCCAATCACTTCATGGCAAATAGATGGGAAAACAATGGAAATAGTGACAAACTTTATTTTTGTGGGCGCCAAAAACTACAGATAGTGACTGCAGCCATGAAATTAAAAGATGCTTATTCCTTGGAAGAAAAGTTGTGACTAACCTAGATAGCATATTCAAAAGCAGAGACATTACTTTGCAACAAAGGTCTATCTAGTCAAAGCTTTGGTTTTTCAGTAGTCATGTATGGATGTGAGAGCTGGACTATAAAGAAAGCTGAGCACCAAAAAATTGGTACTTTTGAACTGTGGAGTTGAAGAAGACTCTTGAGTCCCTTGGACCTCAAGGAGATCCAGCCAGTCCATCCTAAAGGAAATCAGTCCTGAATGTTCATTGGAAGGATTGATGCTGAAACTGAAACTCCAATACTTTGGCCACCTGATGTGAAAAACTGACTCATTTGAAAACACCCTGATGATAGGAAAGATTGAAGATGGGAGAAGAAGGGGATAACAGAGGATGAGATGGTTGGATGGCATCACCGACTCAATGGACAGGAGTTTGAGTAAGCTCCAGGAGTTGGTGATGGACAGGTAAGCGTGGCATGTTGCAGTCCATGGGGTCACAAAGAATCCAAAACAACTGAGGGGCTTAACTGTACTGAACTGAGATGACCAGTTATTTCTGGGCTTTCTAGCCAGTTTTGTCGACCTACAGTTCAGTTTTTGTGCCAGTACCATAATGACATTTTGGATAATTTTTGTTATAAATGGGTGATTTGTTGTTGTTGTTCAGTTGCTAAATCATGTCCAGCTCTTTGTTACCCCATGGACTGTAACATGCCAGGCTCCTCTGTCCACCATCACATGGAATTTGCTCAAATTCATATATATTGAGTTGGTGAAACTATGTAATCATCTCATCGTCTGCCACTTCCCTTCTCCTTTTGCCTTCAATCTTTCCGAGCATCAGGGTCTTTTTCAATGTGTCAACTCTTTACATCAGGTGGCCAAAGTCTTGAAGCTTCAACAACAGTTCTTTCAGTGAATATTCAGAGTTGATTTCCTTTAGGATTGACTGCTTGATCTCCTTGCAGTTCAAAGGACTCTCAAGAATCTTCTTCAGCATCACAATTAGAAAGCATCAAAACTTTGGCATTCAGCCTACTTTGGCAAAAGCCTTTCTTCAGCCTTTCTCATATCCATACATGACTACTGGAAAAACTCTAGCTTTGACTATGAAGACCTTTGTTGGCAAAGTGATGTCTCTACTTTTCATAAATTTCTCATAACTTTCCTTTCAAGGAGCAAGTGTCTTTGAATTTCATTGTTGCAGTCATCCTGCAATGGTTTTAGAGCCCAGGAAAATAAAATGTGTCACTGCTGCTACTTTTGCAACTTATATTTGCCATGAAGTGCTAGAACATGATGCCATGATCTTGGTTTGTTTGTTCGTTTGTTTTCCCCCAATATTAAGCTTCAAGCCAGCTGTTTCAATCTCCTCTTTCACCTTCATCAAGAGACTTTTTAGTTCCTCTTTGCTTTTTGCCATTAATGTGATATCATCTGCATATCTGAGGTTGTTATTTCTCCCTGCAAATTTGATTCCAGGTTGTGATTTGTCCACCCCAGTATTTCACATGATGTACTTTACAAAGAAATTAAATATGCAGCATGATAATATACAGACATCATAATTCTTTCCCAATTTTGAACTAGTCAGTTTTTACAGTTTTTGTCAAAATTTTTTCTGCACCTATTGGTATGATCATATGATTTTTATTCTTCAATGTGTCAATGTCATGTATCATAGTGATTGATTTTTGGATATTGGAAAATCCTTGCATTCCTGGGAAAAATCCCACTTGATCATGGTGTATGACCTTTTAATGTATCATCAGATTTTAATTGCTAGTGTATTGTTGAAGGCTTTTGTGTCTATGTTCATCAGTGATATTGGCCAATAATTTTCATTTTTTGTAGTATCATTGATTTTCTTACCAAACTGATGTAGCCTTAAAGAATGAGTTTTAGAGTATTCTTGTCTCTGAGAACTTTTGAATCATTTCAGAAGAATACAAGTTAACTCTTCTCTAAATATTTGATAGAATTTGCCTTTGAAGCCATTTATAGTATCTTATTGTTCTTTGTATGTCTGCTCGTTTGTTGTAACTTTTTTTTTCATTTCTAATTCTACTGAGTTGAGTCCTCTGCCTTTTTTTCTTGATGAGTCTGTCTAAAGGGTTATCAATTTCTTTTATCTTCTCAAGGAACCAGCTTTTACTTTTATTTCTCTTTTATATATCTTCATTTTTTTTTCATTTATTTCTGCTCTAATCTTTTTTTTTCCTTCTACTATATTCCTGTCTCTTATACACATCTAGATGTGTATAAGAGACAGCCATTATCTTTGCCTGGGAAATTCTATGGACAGAAGGATCTGATGGAGTACAGTCCATAGTGTAACAAAGAGTCAGATTTGACTGAGTGACTGAGCATGCACACACATATTACAGCATGAATCAGACTGCCTACTTGTGGGGTTGGAGGAAGACTGGATGTGATAGTCACTGCCGGGGTCCAGCCCTGGTGGATCCATGGTGATTCAAAGGTGGGGACATAGTCGGCATCCTTGGAAAAATACATATTTAATTACAGATATATACAGAGATTAGAAACGGATAGTGTAGTAGGAAAATTAGAGGAGAAAAAGAGGCTGAATAACTTGGTTTATGTGGAATAGCATCCATGCTCCAGATGGGAATTCAGCCAGAAAAACGGGGACAAGAAAGAAACGACATGGGGGAATCAGTCTTTCTGGAAACTGATCCGATTTCTTTATTTTGGGGTTTACTTATATATCTTTTGTTACACATAGGGATGAATACAGAGTCATGCAGGGGTCAGCAGTCCTGACCTTTATCAAAATCAGGTGCTTCACATTAATGTATAAAGAAAAAAAGGTCTTAGGGATTTTACATCATCTTCTGGCCATGAGACCTGCTTACATTTTATGATCCTTTCTTTCTGATAANTAGCAGGAAGTATGTCCTAGTTTCTAGTCGAATCACTGCTTTTTTCCCTGGGTCCTGGTAAGCACAGGTCTTTGAATGCACTCTCCAAAACTGGACTCTCCGTTTCCCCCAGTCATGTGTAATTTCTGTAATCAAACCCTACTGGCTTTCAAAGCCAGATTCTCTGGGGGTTTCCCCTCCTGTTTCTAGACCCCTAAGCTAGGAATAAGGCTTAGAAATTTCACTTCTGTTTGAAAACTTCTGTGCTATAATAATTTTCCAGTTTGTACACCATCCACTTGTTGATTTTGCATTTTATTTTATCGCAGTTTCACCCTCCTACTATCTTATTGTCAGCTTTCCAGGTGGCTCAGTGGCAAAGAACCTGCCTGTAATGTAGGAAACACAGGAGACGCTGGTTCAATCCCTGCTCAGGAAGATCCCTTGGAAGAGGAAATGACAACCCACTCCAGTATTCTTGCCTGGAAAATTCCATGGAAAGAGGAGCTTAGCAGGCCATGGGCTTGCAAAGAGTCTGACACAACTGAGTGTGCATGCACAGACATCATCTTATTGTGGCTTCTTCTTTGTCTTTGGATGTTTGGATGTAGGGTGTATATATATGTATATATATATATATGTGTATATATATATATATATAGTTGACTCTAGCTCTTTTTGTTGATGGTTGTTCAGCAGTTAGATGTTATTTGGGGGTTCTTATAAGAAGAGTTGAGCTCAGATATTTCTACTCCCAGAATTATTGTTATTTTCACCTTCATCTTTGCTCTAGTAGTCAGAAACTAGAAAAATAAAAGCCTCAGAAAGCTATGAAATTGAAATCACACTTCTGAAGAGCAATCATACTGAACAGACCTTTATTCAAACTTGTTATTTCTTTGGAGTTTATTTTTGAATAACATAAAGATTATGATGCAGTATCCCCTAAATATTCCAGATTTGGAAAAGTTATAAAGCTATACATAGCCAAAAGTTCTCTGTGTTGTAAAAGCTATGAGACTACAGATATAAAACATAAAGTCTTGGTTTGTGGCAGGGCACAGTTGATTTCAATAAAAATTACAGTGTTCAAAAGTAGAATATCATAAATGTCAAGCTATACTTCAGCTAAGATTTGCTAAATATGCATTATTATCAGGGTTTTAAAATACTGAAATACCATAGGAGGTTTAAATAATATATATATATGTATATTTATATATAACACTACATAACATGGTTGTATTTCTAAAGCAATTTGGAAACATAAAGATCTCAGGAAAGTTCATTCTCTCTGGTCTTTTCTTTAGAGTTGCGTAGAAATAGTTGGCACTGTGATATTTTGTTTTACGTTTTAATAGCAATTCTGAAAGCATACATATCCCAGCTGACTTTTTGGATTACATCTTGATAAAAAGCAAGACTGCTTTACACCCCATTTCCTGCCACAGGTAATTTCCTTTGAATCCTTAGAGAGACCAGCAATTTTACACTTTTCACTTGAGGGAGCCACTTCTGGTGTTAAAATAAAACAAAAATAAAGAGCCAAGAAAAAAGAGAAAAAGCCCCTGCCTTATTTTTCAAAGTTACATCCATCCAAAGACTCTCTGGTCAAACACAGAGCACCTGTAAAATCTAAATGAAGGACTGGAGTCAAATATTTCCTAACTGCCTGTTTTTCAATACCGTCTGTTCTTTTGCTGCATTTGGTTATGTGCCACTAAATATATAAAACTAAGTTACACTATACTGCTGCTGCTACTGCTAAATCGCTTCAGTCGTGTCCGACTCTGTGCGACCCCATAGACGGCAGCCCACTAGGCTCCTCTGTCTCTGGGATTCTCCAGGCAAGAATAATACTGGAGTGGGGTGCCATTGCCTTCTCCAATGCATGAAAAGTGAAAGTGAAGTCGCTCAGTCGTGCCAACTCTTAGGGACCCCATGGACTGCAGCCCACTAGGCTCCTCTGTCCATGGGACTTTCCAGGCAAGAGTACTGGAGTGGGGTGCCATTGCCTTCTCCAAGTTACACTATATTACCCCCAAAAGATGCCATGTGTTAATAAAGATTGTGGAAACTTGTTTATATTAACTTCCAGAAATATTTAAAGAAATAGAAACACATTTATCTGTGAATACATTTTAAGTCCCTCTCATTCACCTTCATTTTCTGTTTTATTTTGGTTAATTAATATACGAAGTATTGAAAATAAGGAGGTTTAATTTAAAACATTGGGCAATATTTGATGTTATTTATGATAGTAAAATAGTCATTTCTATCACTGTTGCTTAATGATGCTTTCGTGACCCTCAGAGGCTTTTGTACGGTTCTCTCCATGACTACTGCTGGTAGAAGAGTCCTTTCAGTTTAAGTGTGACCATCCTCTGATCAGTTTAAAGTGGAAAATAAGCTTAAACCAAGTGTTTGTCTCCATGCAAAAGAAATAGTTGATGCTTGAACCATTCAATTAATTCATACATCTTTGTGTGTGTATACAAAATGAGTAATTAAAAGAATGTTTATTCAGCCACAGAGATAGTCTTTTATGTTGTTCATTTCTCAAAGTAGTGAGAGATCAATTTGGTAGCAACAGTCCCAGGAGACTTATTTCCATTTTCCTGGCCCTGAAGTTAATTAGGGAGAGGGGAAAGCTAATGAAAATAATTGAGTGCTTACCAAATGCCAGCTGCTTATCAAATATCAGGTATAGTGCCGGAAATGTTGTGGAGGGCTTAAATCCGCAGGCTTTGGAGTCAGATATAATTTAAATTAGAACTAACTTGTTTAGTGACCTTTGGAAGTTTCTTACTTCTCTACAGGCTTTATCCTCTCAAGTGTAAAAAAGAAATAACACCATCACCTGTTTAAGTAACAGGCTTTGGAGTCAGATATAATTTAAATTGAACTAACTTGTTTAGTGACCTTTGGAAGTTTCTTACTTCTCTACAGGCTTTATCCTCTCAAGTGTAAAAAAAGAAATAACACTGTCACCTGTTTAAGTGATTTCTGTAAGAATAAACATGCACAAATACCATTCATACCATCTGTTTATCATCTTTTACTCATCTTACAAAACGATTTGAGACAGCTGAAGCTTTATTATATACATTTCTTAACTCCTTCAGCAGGCTTTGGAGTCAGATATAATTTAAATTAGAACTAACTTGTTTAGTGACCTTTGGAAGTTTCTTACTTCTCTACAGGCTTTATCCTCTCAAGTGTAAAAAAGAAATAACACCATCACCTGTTTAAGTGATTTCTGTAAGAATAAACATGCACAAATACCATTCATACCATCTATTTATCATCTTTTACTCATCTTACAAAACGATTTGAGACAGCTGAAGCTTTATTATATACATTTCTTAACTCCTTCCCCATGTTTTCTCATCAACATTTACTGAAACCGAAGTGTTTGTCATCTTGCTATGCCATCACATTCATCCATGTCACTATTTGTATAGTATTACAACCATAGTTTGTCCAAGACCTTTGAGCATATTATCTAAATGCAACGTTGCCGTAAACATTATATCCAGTCACTAAAGAGTTTTGTGGTGTTTTTGTCCCCCCTCCCTCCCTTAAAAAAAAAAAAAAAAAAAACAGGAAAATTTTAACATTCCAAAATTTTAACAATTTTGAGCAGAAGACTATTAAAGATTTTTGGTACTGTCTCTTATACACATCTAGATGTGTATAAGAGACAGACAGTCCATAGTGTAAATCTGTATGCATCTATTTTTAATAATAATCTCTCCTGAACTCAAATAGTTATTCAAACCCTTTGCTTATCTTTAATAGATTCCTTAGTGTGTGATCCACAGATATCTCATAAAGATTTTTTTTAAGTTCCCAATCCTCCCCACACTTAATAATACAACTTGTTTCACACAATAGAAAAGCCTGAGTTATTTAAGATATCCTGATCTCCTTAGTATTGCAATAAACATGCATGTACCATTTACAAAATTAACTTGAAATCACATCTGGTCTCTGATCTGGAGTTTTGGTTGAATTAGTGTGACCTTTGCTTCTAAAAAGTTCAAGCCCTTGTAAAGCATTCTTTATTTTTAATTCAAGTGCAGTTGATTTACCATGCTATATTACTTTCTGATATCATATATATATATTCATGTATATGTGTATACATATACCACTATCCCTGGTGTCTCAGAAGGTAAAGAATCTATCTACAATGCAAGAGACCCAGGTTCGATCCCTGGGTTAGGAAGATTTCCTGGAGGAGGAAATGGCAACCTACTCCAGTATTCTTGCCTGGAGAATCCCATGGACAGAGAAACTTGGCAGGCTACAGTCCATGGGGGGTTGCAAAGAGTCAGACATGATTGAACAACTGACAATTTTAATTTCATATATTTGTATGTGTGTGTGTGTATGCATGTATATCTATATTCTTTGCTATATTATTTTCAATTATGATTTATCTTCAGATACTGAATATATTTCTTTTACTATACAGTAGATTCTTATGGTTATCTTTTTTATATATAATTGTGTGTATCTAATAATCCCAAATTCTTAATTTGTCTCTCTCTCTCCCTTTGCTAACCTTAAGCCTGTTTCCTATCTCTCTGAGTCTGTTTCCATTTTATAAATAAGTTTGCATCATTTTTTTTTTTTTTAGATTCTACATATAAGCAATATCATAAGCTATTTATCTTTCTTTGTCTGACTTACTTTGATATTGCATGCATGCTAAATTGCTTTGGTCATGCCTGACTCTATGTGACTCTATGGACTGTAGCCTGTCAAGTTCCTCTGTCCATGGGGAAGACCTAAAATGATAATATCTAGATTCAAAAGTGTTCCTTTTCTATGTCTTTAAATATTCTCAAACTGCTCATATTTTTAAGTTGATTAACAAATGTGTTTTTATTAAATAGTTGATCTCACATTAAAACTCCTTGGAATGAAATTTTCTCAGAACATTCATGTGCTCTTGTTTTCATAATCTTCCATTTGGCTTCCATCCTTGCACTTCTTTATACACAAGTGGCCTGAAGCTTTAAAAAATACTCTCCAATTTTTTTATATTATACTTATCCTTGATTCCTCAGAAGCTTTTGGTGCCACAGATCAACCATTACTTATAAATTTCTCTTTCTTCCTATAAGATGCTGTGCGCTCTTGCTGTTTTTAATATAAACTTCTTTTGTATATCATTGTCTTTCTTTTCTTTGCTACTCACTAGGTATTAGTGTCTCTAAAATTTGAGTTCCTTTGTGTTCAAATTAATCTTCAAAACCCTAATTAATCTTTTATAACTCTTTAATTACAAATTTATGTTGATTAAATCTGTTATGACTAATTTGATTTTTCCTTTACCTTCTTGTACCCAGAACTGAGAAATGTCCAAGTATTCGGATTAAAATTGTTAATCAAGTACTTATGGATGATTCAAATGGATAAAATGAGATCAGAAAAAAACAGCATGGAAGAGAAATATTCTGGGAAAATGTACAGGCTAGATTGGCAATGGATTTCTTAAACTGTAACATGGAGGCTAGAAGGCCTAACAATAGTGCTTTGAACTTGATAGGTTAAACTATTTTATACCAGGAAAACTCAACCAAACTACCAGTTATGTAGGATAAGTTTAAATAACAATGCATTCACAGGTGAATTCTACCAAAAATTTAGAGAAGAGCTAACACCTATCCTACTTAAACTAGATGTGTATAAGAGAGCTAGATTGGCAATGGATTTCTTAAACTATAACATTGAGGCTAGAAGGCCTAACAATAGTGCTTTGAACTTGATAGGTTAAACTATTTTCTACCAGGAAAACTCAACCAAACTACCAGTTATGTAGGATAAGTTTAAATAACAATGCCTTCACAGGTGAATTCTACCAAAAATTTAGAGAAGAGCTAACACCTATCCTACTTAAACTCCTCTAGAAAAATTGGAGAGGAAGGAAAACTCCCAAACTCATTCTACAATGATAAACTCCCAAACTCATTCTATAAGGCCAACCCTGTTAACAAAATGATACAAAGATGACACAAAAAAAGAAAACTATGGGCCAATATCATTGATAAACATAGATGCAAAAATCCTCAACAAAACTTTAGCAAACAGAATTCAGCAACATAGTAAAAAGATCATACATCATGATCAAGTGAGCTTTATTCCAAAGATGCAATATTAGCAAATCAATCAATATGATACACTATATTAACAAACTGCAAGATAGAAACCATATAATTATTTAAACAGATTCAGAGAAAGACTTTGACAAAATTCAATACCTATATGTGATAAAAATTCTCTCCAAAAAGTAGGCATAGAAGGAACATACCTCACCATAATAAAAGCCACATACTACAAACCCATAGCAAACATTATCCATAATGCCAAAAATACTGAAAGCATTTCCTCTAAAATCAAGAACAAGAAAAGGGTGCCCACTTCTTACTACTACTATTCAAGATAGGTTTGGAAGTCTTAGCCACAGCAATCAGAAAAGAAAAATGAAATAAAAGGAATCCAGATTGGAAAAGAAGTAAAACACTCACTGTTTGCAGATGGCATGATCCTCTACATAGAAAACCCTAAAGGTGTCACCAGAAAATTACTAAAACTAAATCAATGAATACAGTAAAGTTGCAGGATATAAAATTAATATACATAAATCCCTTACATTCCTATATAATAATAATGAAAATTCAGAAATAGATTAAAGAAACAATCACATTCACCATTGCAATGAAAAGAATAAAATACTTAGGAATAAATTTACCTAAAGAAACAAAAGACCTGTATACAGAAAAGTATAAAATATTGATGAAAGAAATCAAAGATGACACAAATGGATGGAGATATGTGTCATGTTTGTGGACCAGAAGAATCAATGTAGTGAAAAAGAATATACTACACAAATCAACGGCACACCACTCCAGTACTCTTGCCTGGAAAATCCCATGGATGGAGGAGCCTGATAGGCTGAAGTCCATGGAGTCACAAAGAGTCAGACACGACTGAGCGACTTCACTTTTACTTTTTACTTTCATGCATTGGAGAAGGAAATGGCAACCCACTCCAGTGTTCTTGCCTGGAGAATCCCAGGGAAGGGGGAGCCTGGTGGGCTGCCATCTCTGGGGTCACACAGACTCGGACATGACTGAAGTGACTTAACAGCAGCACACAAAGCAATTGATAGATTCAATGCAATCCCTATCAAACTGCCAACAGTAATTTTTCACATAACAAGAACATATAATTTCACAATTTATATGGAAACACAAAAGACCCCAAATAACCAAAGCAATCTCGAGAAAGAAAAATGGAACTGGAAGAATCAACCTTCCCGACTTCAGACTATACTACAAAGCTAGTCGTCATGACAGAATGATACTGGCACAAAGACAGAAATAGAAATCAATGGAACAAAATAGTAAGTCCAGAGATAAATCCACATGCCTATGGATATCTTATCTTTGACAAAGGAGGCAAAAATAAATGGAGAAAAGATAGTCTCTTCAACAAGCAGTGCTGGGAAAACTAGTCAACTACATGTAAAAGAATGAAACTAGAACACTTTCTAACACCATATGCAAAAATAAACTCAAAATGGATTAAAGAAAGACCAGAAACTATGAAACTCTTAGAGGAAAACAGAACACTCTCCAACATAAATCAAAGCAAGTTCCTCTATGACCCACCTCCAAGATTAATGGAAATGAAAACAAAAATAAACAAATGAGAACTAATTAAACTTAAAAGTTTTGCACAATGAAGGAAACTATAAGCAAGGTGAAAATATAACCCCCAGAATGGGAGAAAATAATAGCAAACAAAGCAACTGTTGAAGAATTAATCTCCAAAATATACAAATTGCTCATGCAGCTCAATATCAGATAAATGAACAACCCAATCCAAACATGGGCAGAAGACCTAAATAGTTTCCAAAGAAGACATACAGAAGGCTAATAAACACAAGAAAAGATGCTTGACATCACTCATTATTAGAGAAATGCAAATCAAAACCACAATGAGGTATCATCTCACACCTGTCAGAATGATTGTCATCAAAATGTCTATAAACAATAAATGCTGGAGAGGGTGTGGAGGAAAGGGAACCCTCTTACACCATTAGTGGGAATGCAAACTAGTACAGCCACTATGGAGAACAGTGTGGAGATTCCATAAATGCAAATCAAAACCACAATGAGGTATCATCTCACACCTGTCAGAATGATTGTCATCAAAATGTCTATAAACAATAAATGCTGGAGAGGGTGTGGAGGAAAGGGAACCCTCTTACACCATTAGTGGGAATGCAAACTAGTACAGCCACTATGGAGAACAGTGTGGAGATTCCATAAAAAACTGGAAATAGAACTGCCACATGATGCAGCAATCCCACGGCTGAGTATACACACCAAGGATAGCAGAGTTGAAAGAGACACATATGAACTCCAATGTTCATTGCAGCACTATTTACAATAGCTGGGATATGGAAGCAACCTATACGTCCATTGGCAGACAAATGGATAGGGAAGTTGTGGTTCATATACACAATGGAATATTACTCAGCTATAAAACAGAACACATTTGAGTCAGTTGTAATGAAGTCGATGAAACTGGAACCTATTATATACAATGAAGTAAGTCAGAAAGAGAAAGACACATACTGTATATTACCATGATGGTGGTGGTTTAGTCGCACTGTCTCTTATACACATCTAGATGTGTATAAGAGACAGTAATAAGACTTTTTAAATATATATCACCATGGGTGAACGTAGAGAATATTATACTAAATCTGACAGCAAAAGGCAAGTACTGTATGATATCACTTATAGTATATGGAAACTAAAAATAATACAAGTGAATCTATATATGAAACAGAAAAAAGACTCACAGATACAGAAAACAAACTATGTTTCCCCAAAGGGAAGACAGAGGAAGAAATAAATTAGGAGTTTGAGATTAAAAGATACAAACCACTACATACAACAGATAAGCAACACGAATTTACTCTATAACACAGGGGATAATATTCAGTATCTTATAATAGCCTATAATGGAAAATAACATGAATATATGTATATATTAATTTATACATATAAATTTATCTCTTTGCTGTACACCTAAAACTAACATAATATTGACTATACTTCAATACAAAATATTAATGACACATTTATTTGCCCATTATAGAGTAGATTAAGTTCACTCTGTTTCTTCTAATCCTTCTCTTAACTACCTGCAGCCACAAGGAGACCTTGGTTTTGCTTTGTCTGGTTTTGTTTTGCTTTCTTTTGTTTCATGCTCATAGCACAATGTAAAATCCACCCTTCCTTGGTGTTCTGCTCTTCTCAAGCCAATTTTACATTGTTTCCTGTTCAATGTGATGATAATACACTAAATACCCTCTCAACAAAAACATTCACGCATAAGATAATTAGGACTTTAGTTACCAGCAACAATAAGTTTTCAAATGTGTAGAAATTAGATCCCAGCTCTTCAAAAATGTCCACTCATTTCTTTCTTTCTTTTTTTTTTTTTTTTCTTAAAGTAAAGGAAACTCACCACAACTTCTGCGTCTTGAGCGAAGAAAGGAAGCACTGTGGTTGATGAGGATATATTTGACCTCTGGGCATAATGTTTCCTGCTTTATTTACCAAAACACATTTTAGCTCAGAGAAACTAATTCCTTTACAATGAAGTGCATTTTTGTGATGGTCTGAATACTTTGGTGGTGATCAAAATCTCACTAGGTGCCATTCGAGAGAATTTCAAATATTATCAGTGAGGTACAGTAATGTGCCCAGTTTGACAGCTCTATGACCATGTGTAAGGATTTATATTTTATAATGTGTAGGCCATAGTTATGTCTGGAGGTCTGCAATTGATGAGAAAGATACTGTATATGAATATATCAGAGCATTTCAATATTGCATAGTAAATTAGCGATAGCTGAGAATTTGAACTTTAGTCAGCTAAGTGGTCATTGTCTGTTCATCTAAATGGACCCAGAAAAATGAAGAAATTATAATATTAAATAGATTTTTCAACTTGCTCATATGATGCATTTAGTCGATTCTTTCAACCTTCTTTTATTTTGAACTCAGTTTTCTAAAAATATCAATATAGGAAAATCTGTCCTAATTGCATACCATTTGAGAAAAGTCTTGTTTTTTTCTTTTTTTCTTTCCACTTATTAAAAGAAATAATTTTTATTATTTTTGGCCATACCATGTGGTGTGTGGAATCTTTATTCACCAGCCGAGGATTGAACCCTGGTCCCCTGCAGTGGATGTGTGGAGTCTTTTCTTTTATATATATAAATTTACTTCCTTTAATTTTAGGTTAATTACTTTACAATATTGTATTGGTTTTGCCATACATCAACATAAATCCACCACAGGTGTGCACGTGTTCCCCATCCTGAATCCCTCTCCCACCTCCCTCCCCGTACCATCCCTCTGGGTCATCCCAGTGCACCAGCCCCAAGCATCCTGTATCCTGCATCAAACCTGGACTGGTGATTTGTTTCACATATAATATTATACATGTTTCAATGCCATTCTCCCAAATCATCCCTCCCTCACCCTCTCCCACAGAGTCCAAAAGACTGTTCTATACATCTGTGTCTCTTTTGCTGT
>SJYR01005264.1:115552-131419 GCA_006410655.1 Kobus ellipsiprymnus
TTTTTTTTTTTTTTTTCTTAAAGTAAAGGAAACTCACCACAACTTCTGCGTCTTGAGCGAAGAAAGGAAGCACTGTGGTTGATGAGGATATATTTGACCTCTGGGCATAATGTTTCCTGCTTTTTTTACCAAAACACATTTTAGCTCAGAGAAACTAATTCCTTTACAATGAAGTACATTTTTGTGATGGTCTGAATACTTTGGTGGTGATCAAAATCTCACTAGGTGCCATTCGAGAGAATTTCAAATATTATCAGTGAGGTACAGTAATGTGCCCAGTTTGACAGCTCTATGACCATGTGTAAGGATTTATATTTTATAATGTGTAGGCCATAGTTATGTCTGGAGGTCTGCAATTGATGAGAAAGATATTGTATATGAATACATCAGAGCATTTCAATATTGCATAGTAAATTAGCGATAGCTGAGAATTTGAACTTTAGTCAGCTAAGTGGTCATTGTCTGTTCATCTAAATGGACCCAGAAAAATGAAGAAATTATAATATTAAATAGATTTTTCAACTTGCTCATATGATGCATTTAGTCGATTCTTTCAACCTTCTTTTATTTTGAACTCAGTTTTCTAAAAATATCAATATAGGAAAATCTGTCCTAATTGCATACCATTTGAGAAAAGTCTTGTTTTTTTCTTTTTTTCTTTCCACTTATTAAAAGAAATAATTTTTATTATTTTTGGCCATACCATGTGGTGTGTGGGATCTTTATTCACCAGCCGAATTGAACTCAGTTTTCTAAAAATATCAATATAGGAAAATCTGTCCTAATTGCATACCATTTGAGAAAAGTCTTGTTTTTTCTTTTTTTCTTTCCACTTATTAAAAGAAATAATTTTTATTATTTTTGGCCATACCATGTGGTGTGTGGAATCTTTATTCACCAGCCGAGGATTGAACCCTGGTCCCCTGCAGTGGATGTGTGGAGTCTTTTCTTTTATATATATAAATTTACTTCCTTTAATTTTAGGTTAATTACTTTACAATATTGTATTGGTTTTGCCATACATCAACATAAATCCACCACAGGTGTGCACGTGTTCCCCATCCTGAATCCCTCTCCCACCTCCCTCCCCGTACCATCCCTCTGGGTCATCCCAGTGCACCAGCCCCAAGCATCCTGTATCCTGCATCAAACCTGGACTGGTGATTTGTTTCACATATCATATTATACATGTTTCAATGCCATTCTCCCAAATCATCCCTCCCTCACCCTCTCCCACAGGGTCCAAAAGACTGCTCGATACATCTGTGGTTTTTTTTTTGTTTTTTTTTTGCTGTCTCGCATACACGGTCATCTTTACCATCTTTCTAAATGAAAGAAATGAAGAAATTATAACACATATATGCGTTAGTATACTGTATTGGTGTTTTTCTTTCTGGCTTACTTCACTCTGTATAATAGGCTCCAGTTTCATCCACCTCATTAGAACTGATTCAAATGTATTCTTTTTAATGGCTGAGAAATACTCCATTGTGTATATGTCCACTCATTTCTAAAGCCAACTATTTCAGATAGACTGGTTGTTTACTGATGAGGTTCTTCATAGCTACATTGTATTATATAGGCTTCCCATTTCTAAATTCCCATCATTTTCAATCACTCTGAGCTTCAAGGACATCAAGAATAAGTCAAATGTCCCATTCTCAGAGAAAATGGTTTTAATACACAGAGATCATTTGGATTTGGAAACTGAAGTTAAATTTCAAATAGTTAATTTTAGTACATACATGAAAAGTTTTGTTTAACTTAGCTACCTTTTCTGATAATTTTTCCCAGTCCTGAAGCTGCCTTATTTCCAAACACTTAGCTATGTTTTCACCTTGGGAAACTCTGTCACAACCTACATGCAACAGTGAATAAATTCATCTCTTTCATTTTTTCTAGTCACCTAAAGTCCTCTTCAGAGATCATCAAGCCATTTTGGCAAACCTATACACAGATTTCTGTTTTATTGTTATATGTTTCAATTTCCATATTTCCATCCTCAATGCATTTCTAAATTAAAGCAGGACATCCTGTTCCCCACACTTTGAAGATTTGATTTGATGAATGGCCAAAATTTTGTAAATCTCTACAACCAGCAAAAATGATAACCATCTTGTAAACACATGTTATTAAGCATGTAAAGATTGTCCTTTTACTTTTATATTAAGGTAAAACTTCATTAAGTTCTTCTACATTGTTTTAAGAAAACTGAAAAGCAAGATAATGAAGAAAATTTATTGAGAAACCCTCAATAAACCAAACCTTACTACTTTTGATAGAACTATGTACAAGGTATGCAGAATATTTAACAGATAAGGCTTTTTCAATTTATTTGGTAAGAAGTTTGTAGACAAAGTGACATTTGCATCGTTTGTCTGCCGAACATGCAGATGGACAGGCAAAGCCTAGTTTATATTTGGATAAGATATTAACAATCTTGTATCTTGTGTTTTCTGCAGTTTTGTTACAATACTCATAGAAATTAGGAATATTACTTGAAACATCACCTTTCAAATCAAAGAAGCTGAAAGCAAGAGGATATATATATTTTAAAATTTCTTCCTATATTGTTTTGGCCATGATTCAGCAACAAACCTAACAAACAATAGACTGATAGACTCTAGGGAATATAGTTATGGGTAAGATCCTCAAAATTAGCACTAAATGGTAAAGGGCCAAAACATCAGCATTAAAATGTCTCCTGTGTTTTGTTGAAACAGACCATTTGGTTGCAACTTCTGAATAAGAAAATGGTTCTTTATGAAATTTCTCAGATCAGCCCAGAGAACATGATGATAAATATTGGTTCCTGTGGCACTCCCAAACTAATTCAGCAGCACTATTTTTGACAAGCAATTGGTATCTTTAGGAAAGAAAATATCTCTTGATTGATTTAGAAGTGCTTTTGTGTCTCATCCTGGATTTGTGAGTTTCCATCTCCATATGTGTGCTCATATGCTAAGCTCCACCAGGCATCATGACAAGTTCTGCTCTGCAGATTGTCCAATATTCTCTGCTGTGGTTGCTATCCCCCCTAATTTAGTAGTATATGTTCTTCCATCTGCCATTAGTATCACTCAGTTGTTTACTTCTCTTTTTGGTGATGTCTGAATCATTCCACTGCTGACGTTGCAATCATTCATCATCTTAATTGTTAGAAAAAATAGTCAAAATATGTACATTGTTAGCATTTAATCTAGCACTGTGTTGTGTTACTCACTAACTCAGTAGTGTCTGATTCTTTGTGACCCCATGGACAGTAGCCTGCCAGGCTCCTCTGTCCATGGAATTCTTTAGCATTACCATGATACAAAGCATTACAATTAATCCATGAAAAAAGTAAAAGTGTTAGTTGTTTAGTCCTGTCCAGTTCTTTGCAACTCCATGGACTGTAGCCCTCCAGGCTCCTCTGCCCATGGAATTTTCCAGGCAAGAATACTGGAGCGGGTAGACATTCCCTTCTTCAAGGGATCTTCCCAACCCAGGGATCAAACCAAAGTCTCCTGCATTCTTTATCATCTGAGGCAGACTCTTTATCATCTGAGGCAAATTCTTTTTCATCTGAGCCACCAGGGAAGCCCCATAGTTAATTCATAAGCAAGGTCAAAGATGAAATATTAATACTTAAAATTTCAACACACTTTAATTATACACATAGTTTTCTGTTTTAGAGAGAGCAAAGATTCTCGTGATCCATTGTTGGGAAAGCAGATCATGATTTCCAAGATCAGAGGTCAGGGAAAAAAAGTAACAGAGACTACAGAAAGCAGATAGTCTCTACCATATCCATTTACACCAAAAGGAGTATTTCTTTTAGCTTCTATTTTGGGGACCATTATAAGTTTTCTATACATTTCCCCCAAACTACCAAGCTCATTATAAAAAGGAAAAGAACAGAACTTTTAAAATTCTGGAAGAGGTTTGTTCCAAGATGCAACACTTTTAGTGCTAAAACACAGGCAGACAAAGCAGATGGCTTTTCACCCTATAATATTGCTGCTGCTGCTAAGTTGCTTCAGTCGTGTTCGACTCTGTGTGACCCCGTAGTCAGCAGCCCACCAGGCTCCCCCGTCCCTGGGATTCTCCAGGCAAGAACGCTGGAGTGGGTTGCCATTCCCTTCTCCAATGCATGAAAGTGAAAAATGAAAGTGAAGTCGCTCAGTCGTGTCCGACTCTTCGTCACCCCATGAACTGCAGCCTGCCAGGCTCCTCCGTCCATGGGATTTTCCAGGCAAGAGTACTGGAGTGGGTGCCATTGCCTTCTCCTATGATACTAACTTGCAGCAAATCCAAAGACATGGAATAGAAATCTAAGTGAAGTACTAAAAAGAAGAAGACACAGAAGCATTGTGAGAGCTGGGGCATGAGCATCAGACATATCTTCTGGAAAGTGAAAGAGCAGTTTGTTAAAAACAAAACAGACGCATAATAGTAAAAAAGGTTAGCCCCTATACAAATGAGGCTCTGGATGAGAAAAGACAAAAGAATGGAGCTTCTGTCTCTCTCTGTCTATATATATATTTTTATATATACACACATATGTATATATGGGCTTCCCAGGTGGTAAAGAAAATACTGCCAGCAAAGTGATGTCTCTACTTTTTAATATGCTGTCTAGATTTGTCTTATCTTTCCTTCCAAAGGGCAAGCATCTTTCAATTTTATGTATATTAAATATAATTTTGCTTATATTTAATAAAATATAAGCAATGGCTTATATTTTATTAAATATTTATATATAAACATTTATTAAATGTTTATTTAATAAAATATAAACAGTGGCTTATATTTTATTAAATGTGACTTCTTTATGGTAGTTCCTTTAGATATTCTTAGAAAAGGCTAATGTTTTACAAATTGAAAAATATTCATACACTTTTATATTAATTTAAATTCATATACTTTACACATATCTATTAGGTATCAAAATATGTTTCAAAATCTTAGAAGTGTAATTGTTATCACCTTTTCCTTTACTGATAACATTACTTTTATTTAAAGAAATAAACGCTAATAATTTCTCTATAGTACTTCAGAAGATGTTATTTTTATATTATTTTGGTTTTTTCATTTATAGAAATTGCAAATATCATTGACACAAATTTTCTAAAGATGTAATAGTGACCTTTTGAAAATTTCTAGTAGAGTAATAAATACTTTATTGCTTGAGCTCCATGAAATCTATTCAAAATGTTACTACAATGAAGTATTCATGAAATTGTTATCACCTTTTCCTTAACTGATAACATTACTTTTATTTAAAGAAATAAACGCTAATAATTTCTCTATAGTACTTCAGAAGATGTTATTTTTATATTATTTTGGTTTTTTCATTTATAGAAATTGCAAATATCATTGACACAAATTTTCTAAAGATGTAATAGTGACCTTTTGAAAATTTCTAGTAGAGTAATAAATACTTTATTGCTTGAGCTCCATGAAATCTATTCAAAATGTTACTACAATGAAGTATTCATGAATAAAGATTAGATAATTGCATTGCTTTAAAATAGTTCTATTCTGTACCTAAGTTAGTAGTTAAAAATTAAATGATGTTTGTATACTTTTCTAATAAATTGGCTTATATTGCAAGTGCATTAAGTATGTTATGTAAAAGAAAGAAACTGGGTTGAGATTTGTAAACAGTGGTGCTAAATGTATTTTTATCAGAATTTATGGATCATTGTTTAATATAATTTGCAAGTACATCACCTGACATTTTTCATAAGTGCTATCCTTATGGTATGGAGAGCATAAATTTGTGGTATAAGAAGACTATGGTATGGAGCCCTATACCAAATTCACAGGTGTGAAGCCTTATACCAAAGCCACAAATGTGGAGCCTAGCATCAAGGTCATCTCCAGAACTGACTAAGCCTCCCAGCAACCATTGTCATGGACTCTCCTGATCTAAACTGGCCAGCTCGCTAACCCCATCTTAGGAGAAGATACCCATGCTAACCAGTCACCAAATACCATCCTGCCAGCAGGAATATTCTTTGTCTTGAGGCTATAAAAATTGACTACTAACCCACAGAAAGGATTGGCTCTCCCTTGAGCCAGCCTGCTGATCGCCACTCTAATAAGCTCTATTCTATCATTCTGCCTCATATCTTGAAATTCTTTCCCAATCTGCACACAGATCACAACATACAAGTGTTGTTTCTGTAAATAATACAAACAAAACTCAATATTTCGATAGATTTATAGATAAATGTCATTGTTCTGAAAGAGCAAGAGAAATCCCTGTGCACTAAACTAAGAAAAGTATGAGCTGCAAGGGCTTCCTTGGTGGCTCAGTGGGTAGAGTCCTCCTGCAATGCAGGAGATGCAGGAGACATGGATTCGACACCTAGGTGGGGTAGATACCCCAGAGGAGGGCATGGACACCACTTCAGTGTTCTTGCCTGGAGAATCCCATGGACAGAGGAGGCTGGTGGGCTATAGCCTATGGGGTCGCAAAGAGTTGGGCACAGCTGAATTAACAGCATGCACACATGCACACGCACTGGCATTTGGAACACATGATCACAGACAGGAGAGAAGTCTGAACAGATGATGGACTGAATCTTGCATGCTAATTGCACTGATCTGAATATGCAACACACATCCCATGTCATTTGCTCTAAATTAATGCCTGAACAATTTCTCCTTAAATAGATGATAAATATTTTCTGCTGAGAGTTTAAAATAAAGATGAGATCACTTCTTTCTTTCTTTCTGAGCATTTTCTTTTTGTTTCCTTTTTTTTTTTTAAATTTTTAAGGTTGTCTAAAAGAATTATATTCATTGGCAATGGTTGATTCAAAGACATTATTGCTTTATTTTAAATGTTATTTTAAATAACATTTGGATATACTTAAGATTTATGATGGAGAAGGCAATGGCAACCCACTTCAGTACTGTTGACTGGAAAATCCCATGGACGGAGGAGCCTGGTAGGCTGCAGTCCATGGGGTTGCGAAGAGTCGGACACTACTGAGTGACTTCACTTTCACTTTTCACTTTCATGCATTGGAGAAGGAAATGGCAACCCACTCCAGTGTTCTTGCCTGGAGAATCCCAGAGACAGGGGAGCCTGGTGGGCTGCCGTCTATGCGATCGCACAGAGTCGGACACGACTGAAGCGACTTAGCAGCAGCAGCAGCAGCAAGGTGTATGAAAATGTCATACACCATTACCATGAATATAATATATTCAACCGTTACCAAGCAATAAAATTTGACATAATACATAACTAATTTACATATATGTGGTGAAACAGTCACTACACTCAATCCATTAACATATCATTTCACAGTTAACTTTATTTTTTTCTAGTGAGAGCACCTGAAGCCTATTCCCAAATTTCCAGTATTGAACACAGTATTATTTTTTAAATTTATTTATTTTTAATTGAAATATAATTGCTTTATAGAATGTCGGTGGTTTCCCATATGCAAAATAGATAGCTTTTGGGAATTTGCTATATGACTCAGGGAACTCAAACTGATGCTCTGTAACAACCTTGAGAGATGGGATGGGGAGGGAGATGGGCGAGAGGCTCAAGAGGGACAGGACATATGTTTACCTATGGCTGATTCATGCTGATGTTTGGCAAAAATCAATATAATATTAATTGTAAGTGTCATGCTATATATTAAATCTCTAGGCTACTCCATCCCATGCAACAGCAACTTTGGACTCAGAGCAACAGCTCCCCTCCCCTCATAACCTTCATTCCACTGCTTCTATATAATTTTTAGATTCTGTACATAGTGAGAACATTCAATATTTTCTTTCTGTGTCTGGCTTATTAGTTATCCAGGTTTATCTGTGTTGCTGAAAAATACTTTTATACTTTGAAACTGAATTAGATAGGTAGGTAGATAGGTAGATAGATACAGAGAGAGAGAAGGGGATGGGAGATTGTTTCCACATCTTGACTATCGTGAATAATGCTGAAATGAACAATGTATCCCCTCAAAGTACTGATCTTATTTCCTTTGGATATATACCCAGAAGTAAAATTTCTGGTCATATGGAGGTTTGTTGTTGTTGTTTTTGTTTCTTTCCAAGGAAACTCCATACTGTTTTCCACAGAGGCTATTCCAGCTTACATTCTGGCCAAAAGTGTGCAGGGTTCTCTTTTATCCACATCCTCACTAATGCATGATATTTATTGTCTTTTTGATACTAGCTACTGTAGCAGGTGTGAGGTGATATCTCATTGTGGTTTGGATTTGCATTTCCCCAATTATAAGTGATATTGGGCAACTTTCTTTGTATACTAGTTGACCATTTGTATGTCTTTCTTGAAAAATTGTCTCTTCAGGTCTTTCTCTGTTTTTTTTTAATTATGAGTGTGTGTGTTCTTGAGTCATGTTGTGTTGCTTATAGTTTAAAACCTTAAATTTATTCAAATATACTCAGTTAATTTTATATGCATTTTCATATTTAATCTGATATATAAATTATAGGGAAAGCATTCACATGACCATTCATTATAGATAAATCACACAGTAAATGACTTTCTACTGTTTTAAGGGTTTCATCTCACTTGCAGTCACTTCTCTTTTGATAAATTGATGGAACTCACAGGTATGATTCAAAGGATGAGCCTGATACCTTTTTCCAGGGATCATTACTTAATTTCTCTCTTATTACCGATATTTATAATATTTGTGTTTGCTTTATCATGGTCTTATTTATAAGTCTTCAGTGAAGTTAAACTGAAAAATGGGAAAAATAAGCTTTAGTTTGATTTCCTCCAGGCTAGGATGTGAAAAGGAGAGATCCTGATGCCTGGGTCACACTGGGGTCTGTACAACAGCTTCAGCTCTGTACTCTCTTACAGAGGGGATGTGATTCCTTAATTTGTTTATTTTTAATTGGAAGATAATTGCTTTACAATTTGTGTTGGTTTCTGCCATACAATATGAATCAGCCATAGTTATATACACATCCATATATATATATCCCTTTTCTCTGGAGCCTCTCTCTCCTCTCCCAACCCATCCCTATAGGTGGTCACAGAGAGCCAGTGTAGTGTATATATGTCAATGGTACTTTCTCAGTTTGTCCTACCCTCTCCTTCCCATGCTGTCCACAAGTCCATTTTCTACATCTGTGTGTCCACATCTTACCTATAAATAGGTTCATCAGTACTACTTTTCTAGATTACATATATATATATACATGTATTGACATATGTTATTTGCTTTCTCTTTCTGATTTACTTCACCCTGTATAACAGACTCTAGGTTCATCTGCTTCAGTTCAACTGACTCAAATGTATTCCTTTTATAGCTAAACTATATTCCATTGTATATATGTATCATAACTTCTATATCTATTCATCTATCAGTGGACATCTAGGTTGCTTCCTTTAGAGTCTCAAAGTTTAGAATTCAAACCTTTGACTTTGCACATTTTAAAAAAGGTCTGTATAGAGTTAATGCCACATATATTATCACACCACCAATATTACACACAGAAAACTATACAGACAATCCCGAGATTTTATTACTCAGATCAGTCAAAAACTGCAAGAGAAATTTAGTAGTAGCTGACAGAAAAGGAAAAATGGAGGAATCATCTGCAAGATGCTGATCAGTCCTCTTCATATGTCCAAAATCTACAACTTGGGAACTCAAGTCAATTTGAGAGAAACCAGGAAAATACAGACATTAGTATGAACTCTCATTATCTATTCACCATTTGGGGCATAAAATTTGTTTCAGTTCTTGTTTTATAAAGTCATATTTCTTTGTTTAGTGTTATTTTCTCTCTGAAATATAAGCATAAGTGATGAGGACAATGTCTCAGCTTGGCACATGACATTCCCAGAATTCCTCCACACTCTTTCCACTTTCAGCTTTATGACATGGTTAACCTCAGACTGATCTTGTAGGAATACATGTTACAGAAGTCAGGAATACATGTTACAGAGAGTTCAGACCCTCTGCCATGCTATTCATGAAGACAAAACATTAATACAGCCCTTATATATTTGGGGACATTTTATGAAATATTTTTACAACTCTTACAACATTATTTTTTATTCCAAATGGAGATTTTTAATAGGCTTATTATATTTTTACTCTATGTTGTATATTGGGCAGATATGTTTATATTTTAAAGTTATCACTGAAAATTAGACAAACATGACCTGATGATATCTACTTAACATCACAAAAAGATCCTAGAAAGTGAGCTGAGTACAGTGCAGAAGGTATAGGAAACAGGTGGTAAAATAGCTCTACTTGTGGGGAAAAAATGGAGTGCATGACACTGGGCTAATCAAATGACTGAGTTTTACTTATATCATAGTGTCTGAACATATTTTGGTCATTTATTTATCAATTACTTTATTTATGTATAGAACCTCTTTTTATTAAATTATAATCAACTTATAATGTGTTAGTTTCTGGTGTACAGCAAAGTGATTCAGTTATACTTAATATATATTTTTCATATTCTTTTCCATTATAACTCATTAAAGAATATTGTATGTAGTTTCCTGTGCTATCCAGTAGGACCTTGTTTTTTATTCATTCTCTATAGAACAGTTTGAATCTGTTAACCCCAAACTCCTAACCAACCCTTCCCCATCACCCTGCTTGGCAACCACAAGTCAAGAATGTTTTCTATGTCTGTGTATCTGTACCTGTTTCATAGATAAGTTTGACTGTGTCATATTTTAGATTTCATATATAAATGACATCATATGATATCTGTCTTTCTCTGTCTGACTTACTTTGCTTAGTATGATCATCTCTAGTTCATCCCATGTAACTGGAAATAACATTGTTTTATCTATTTTACAGCTGAGTAGTATTCCGTTATATATATGTATATAACTACATTAATTACATTATATACACATATATAATATATTTATTATTCATCTATCACCTATTATCTAATCTTATATTTTTAATTCATTTTTCTATTTATAAAGACCCTGAGTTGTAGTTGGTAACATGAATGCCAAAGCAGAAATTACAGTTCCTGGCTGTAGATGTGGCATTGGGCCCAATGTGAGACCAGGGAAATAAGGGGGATGGATGTGTGCTTACTATGTGCTTTCTCTCCCCACTTCCACAGACTGAGACCCAGAGCAAAAAGCCAAACAATATAATTAAGAAGGCAGAACACAAACATAAACTTGGGCTTTGAACTAAAACTCAGCCTAGGCATTTCTATCAATATTTGAAATGTATGAGTGAAGGTTTGACCACAAACAAGCTTTCCATTTATAAGATGAGCAAGTCCTGGTGATTTAATGTACAGCATGGTGACTATAGCTAACAATATTTCACTGTATATATGAAAGTTGCCAAAAGAGTAAATTTTAAAAGTTCTCACCATACCAACACAAAAATTGTAACTATGTGAAGCGATGGATGAGTTAGCATTATTGGGGAGATCATTTTGCAATATATCAGTTCAGTTCAGTCTCTTAGTCATGCCCGATTTTTTGCAACCCCATGGACTGCAGCACAACAGGCTTCTCTGTCACCAACTCCTGCAGCTTGCTCAAACTCATGTCCATTGAGTCGGTGATGCCATCCAACCATCTCATTCTCTGTTGTCCCCTTCTGCTCCTGCCTTCAATCTTTCCCAGCATCAGGATCTTTTCCAGTGAGTCAGTTCTTTTCATCAGGTGGCCAAAGTNTCGGTGATGCCATCCAACCATCTCATCCTCTGTTGTCCCCTTCTGCTCCTGCCTTCAATCTTTCCCAGCATCAGGATCTTTTCCAATGAGTCAGTTCTTTTCATCAGGTGGCCAAAGTATTGGAGTTTCAGCTTTAACATCAGACCTTCCAACAAATATTCACGATTGATTTCTTTTAGGATTGACTGTTGGATCTCCTTGCAGCCCAAGGGACTCTCAAGAGTCTTCTCCAACACCACAGTTCAAAAGCATCAGTTCTTTGGTGCTCAGCTTTCTTTATAGTCCAACTCTCACATCCATACATGACTACTGGAAAAACCATAGCTTTGACTAGATGGACTTTTGTTGGCCAAGTAATATCTCTGCTTTTTAATATGCTGCCTAGGTTAGTCATAGCTTTTTTTTCCAAGGAGTAAGCATCTTTTAATTTCATGGCTGCAGTCACCATCTGCAGTGATTTTGGAGCCCAATAAAATAAAGTCTCTCACTGTTCCCGTTGTTTCCCCATCTTTTGCCATGAAGTGATGAGATCAGATGCCATGACATATGTCAAATTGTTATGTGTATATCTTAAACTTACACAGTGTTATAAGTCCATTATATCTTTTTTTTTTTTAAATGGTCATTTATTTATTTTTTTTGTTTTTTTTTTTTGAAATTTTTATTTTAACTTTAGTTTACTTTACATTGCTGTATTGCTTTTGCCAAACATTGACATGAATTCACCACGAGTGTACAAGCTGGGGAGGAAAAAAGAACTTTGTGATACATCATCAAAGGGTTCCTGGTTCATTTTGCCTACTTTAGAGGTAACCTCTATCCAAAAACTACAAAGCACTCACTCTAAGGTTAAGTTCCCTCTGTTTTTAACATATTCACTTCCTCTTTCCTCTAATTTCTCTACCAATATTGTTTTGTATTCTCACCATGCATTAAATTTTTAATCAGTCCAAGCTAACAGAACAAAATGCAATCCACATATTTCTTGAATCTGTTTGAACAGATTTAGACTTAGCTTTGAAGTTGGCAGATGAAAATATTTTCTTTGCCATATTCTTTTAAACAATATTTTTCAGTTACTATGTTATACATAATTAATATTTTTATTTAAAAGTATTTTCTGCTTCTAGATATAGTCAAATGATAAAAATACACCTGTTGTATTCCATAAAATCTTCTAAAATGCCTCAGAAAGTAATTTATCTGTTTTTATAACTGTTAATCAAAGCAATGGTGATGGTGTTTTTTCTTTTTAATTAATGAAATTAGAAAAGTTGTACTAACAAACACATCAGTGCTAAATCTTTACTGAAAGAGAAATGGTAAACAAACGAATATAGTTAAGCCAGTAGCACCACAAAATAAATCAGCCAAAGTGTAGATTTAGAACATTTCTAAATAGGTAAAGATAGAACTCTCAAATGCCTAAATAAGGAATAGAAGCAGTGTTTAGAAAATAGCTATGCAGTCTCAGAAGACTCTAGAAAGAGCTTGTGAAAAGATGGTTTATAAGGCCAAGTTTTTAGTTCCAGAAAAATTGACTAAGAAGTTTACCTGACAGCAGAATTTCATCTACACATTTTAATTGCAGAGCTTAATAAATAAAAAAATATTTTTATCCCTTAAGACACTTTTGTTTAGAGCTGAAATAAACTATTAGAAGAAAGAAATAAATAGTCACTGATACAGTGACTGCAAGAAAGCTTTCCCCTCAGTAATCATAATATTTTGGGGGCTTCCCACATGACTAAGAAGTTTACCTGACAGCAGAATTTCGTCTACACATTTTAATTGCAGAGCTTAATAAATAAAAAAATATTTTTATCCCTTAAGACACTTTTGCTTAGAGCTGAAATAAACTATTAGAAGAAAGAAATCAATAGTCACTGATACAGTGACTGCAAGAAAGCTTTCCCCTCAGTAATCATAATATTTTGGGGGCTTCCCAGGTGGCTCAGTAGGTAAAAAATCCACCTGCAATGCAGTTACAGGAGCAGCAGGTTTGATCCATGGGTTGGGAAGATCCTATGAAGGAGGGCATAGCAACCCACTCCAATATTCTTGGCTGAACAATCTCATGGACAGTAAAGCCTGGCAGGTTACAATCCACAGGGTTGCAAAGAGTTGGACATGACTGAAGTGAAGGCACATACACATGCTAACGTGCACACAATCATAATATTTTACAAAAATAACTTAATTCCCTATAATTTCCTATAATTAGCACAATAGTTCTAAATAAGTAGCATATGCCTGGAACATCAGTGTCAATTAAATCATTATGTGTCATAATGAACCACACATAAATATTGCTTATTTTGTTTTCAGTATTAAAGATGGTAAGAGAAACAAATAAAAAGCCAAAAGATGGCTTGTATGATATCTGAATGTTATTGACTTCGTATTATGTGANCAATAGTTCTAAATAAGTAGCATATGCCTGGAACATCAGTGTCAATTAAATCATTATGTGTCATAATGAACCACACATAAATATTGCTTATTTTGTTTTCAGTATTAAAGGTGGTAAGAGAAACAAATAAAAAGCCAAAAGATGGCTTGTATGATATCTGAATGTTATTGACTTCGTATTATGTGAGTTTGGTAGTGAAAGAACCAGCTGGTATGACCCAGGAAACTTTATTAAAGATGAGAGCAGATTCTCTTAATACAAAATCAATAATAACTAAATAACATGACATTCTAAATAGTTACTTTCTAGTAAGTGTAGAAAGAATGTTTGTTATAAGCAAACATATTACTTTAATATTTTGTATATAACCTTACACAGGTAAGGATTTTGAGTCACAGAGAAAATTAAATTTAAACTAGTCTCTTGGGTTCATTTGCATAACCTCAGCCACATTACTAGCTTTTGTGAAACAGTTTTTGTAATTGCTGTTGTTGTTACTGTAACATGTTGGAAGAACAATCTCTAAACTACAGCATTTATTCTAAAACCCTTTTTCTCTGCCAGATACTATGGTAGATGCTAAAGAGATACAAGATTAAAGACCAATTCTAACTTAAACGGATATTATATCCGGAGAGAAACAATGACTGAAAGATAGTGTGATGTGTGTCAGTGGATAACAGAACACACCACATAGTATGTTTAGGAAGTGAAGATCTGCCAACAGACGATCAAGGTGAGTCATGGTGGAAGGTGCTTTGAAAGACAGACTGAAGCAGTGGGATGAAGGGAGAAGTGTATTTCAGTTAGATAATGTCTGGGAGGTATACAATTACATGAGTCTTATTTCTGGAATAAACAGAGAGAAAAGGAGGAGAGGTAAGGACTGATGGTGGGAAATGAGGTGTGGGTTGAAGGCACCAACCAAATTATAAAAGGCTTTACCTTCTAATTAAACAGAACGATTATGACAATACACTGCTGTTAAAACATGAAAGCATGTTTGCAATTTACAGAAATTATTTTGGTCAAGTTGGAGGTTGTTTGAAAGAGTGTGGAAATAAAAGTGGGAAGTGCAATTGAGAATCATATCTAGATATTTAGGCTGAAATCATGAGGAGAATAAAGGATGTAGGGACAATGGAAAAGGAGAGCAGATGAGGAAAGCTGAATTGAATAAAGCGGAGAATTCTCAGGCTTTGGTGGATGATCAGGTGGGTGACAGTAGGAAGGTTGGAGCTTCCCAGATGTTTCGCTTAGCTGACTGTGGAAACAAGGCAATTCACAAATATGACAAATGCAGGGAGAGTGGACATTTTGGGAGAAAGATCATCTGTCTTCAGATTTAAACACATTTATTTTAGCTTTTAATGAGACATCTCTATGAAGTTGCCACATGGTCTTTGCCTGAAAAGACAGAATCTGACATCAATTTTGAGTTGGGAGTTTTGGTTTATATGAATTAATCAAAAAATTGTCCAACAGAGGTCATGCAGGGTGAACATATAGAGAAAGCAGAGCTCTAGGTACCAATGGTGAATGTGAAGCAAGCAGAAAAAATACAAACTTACTTTGTAATGAACAATTTTAAAAAATGGTTTATATCATAGCTAAGGCTAAAATATCCATAATTGGGCCTATGTTTAATTGGCATATAAAATATACATAAATTATACTAATATATAATACACTTATTTATAACATATAAATTATGTGATGTGTGAACATATACACGTGTGTGTGTGCTTATTACATACATGTTATATTATATATTTATAATCTTTACATTGAT